>ML831854.1:95150-105698 GCA_009831015.1 Picea engelmannii | reverse complement strand
GGACTCTTTGTCGCAAATGTAGAAGAGGAGATACAAAGGTGCATGTTTATACTCTTATTTCATATTCCATTGTTTAGTATTTCATTTATTTTTTGTATATTTGTTCTACTTATTCTATTGCTTTGCACCTAATTTATTGTATGTAGATACTACATATCTTTCTACATAGTAACTTATCCTCATGTGAATTGTATTCTCTTTGCTGCTACATTAAAATAAATAGAATTATATTTCTTTTTTTTACATGTCTTTCTACATACTAACTTACATTCATGTCCATCGTATTTTCGGCGTTGCTACATTGAAAGAAACAAATTAGTTGGACAAGAAGATGAATTCTTATATGCCACAGCAGAGGGGGTTGAAGTACAATCTTCAAAAAGGTATACCAATTGTGATAGTAAATCAAACACACAAAACGGGTGGGTGCATCTAATATTGGACTAGAAAACGATGATTTGGCAACAATGGGATTTTGTTGAGACTTCTCGCTTCCAAACATTGCCCTCCCCGTTTCTATTTTCCCACTTTCTATTATCCTTTTTTTTTCCCTCTTCTATACTTAACCGAATTCCCCTTTGCTTTTCTCCTCTACTTTCGCTTTCTGGTTTCTTTGCGTAGTCGTCTTTCCGAAAATGTCTAGGTACGTGGGTTGGCGGACTCACGGGTTCACATTTATACTCATGCTTCTATATCATGACTCCAATCGATGGTTTCCTCATTCCATACTTAGCCACTTTTTCGATCACGGGTTCCCAGGCTGGCGGGTTGAAGATTGTGCCTCTAGCTTCGGAGGTTTTGCGATATACAGATTGGTCGTCGTACCCCCCCATCGTGCCCTATTCCCTGTTACACATTTTTGCAGTCAAAAAATTTGAGGCATACAATTTGACCGTTGGGTCCTCATGTTTCCTGAGTATCCCTTGACACCCTATTTCGTATTCCATCTCCTTCGACCATGTATGTGACATTCAGAACAATTATGGACAATATAAAATGCATATGATTATTTAGTCCTTATGATGTTCATCTACACATGCTTGCATCGGAAAAAGTTGGACTAGTGACATGGCCATGAGCAGTCAATCATCGCAAACATCAACAGACCGACAAGGCCAAAGGTAAAGATTCATACATTGTGTTCCTCATATGTTTACCAAACAAATATCCCAAGCTATTTAATCATCTATGCCATGATAAATATGTTGATGTCATTTGCAACACATACTTTGCAACTCACAAGAAGTATCAATGAGTGCAAGTGAGGCGTCGAACGTAGCACAAGTTTCGCAGACTAAGAGGCCTGGTTGCAAAACTTTGGCTCCATACTTATCCAAGTTGTGCGTCTACTTGTACATTTATGCTAGGAAAAAATAAAACAAAAATATAATGCATACCATTCACATTACTTTTCCTGTTCAAAAAATGTCACTTGGTCTAAACTTATAACACCCAAAATATTATCAATAGAGGGCTTGAAAAGCCATCGAACTGGACAAGTATTCGTCGGGGACATAATGGTCGTCTATAGCACCTACTTGGACAAGGCAAACAAAACCAGATCCATTATGTGTGATGACATGACAGACAACGAAGCCCTGATGACAGTCAGACTAACTATTCCCACACAACTTGTCCAAAAACATGCATAAAAGATATTGCTAGGTAATGGAATATCCATTACAAATTTTAATATATTGCCCAAAACAGTGTATCACTGTGGTGATTGTGATTGGATTATATCGCTCAACGAAACAAGTATTGTGGAAAAAATTCTCGCGATTTGCTCAGAATATCGTTTCGTCTCGGACACAACAATCAACCAACTTGCATAGAGCAACGACACTTACCTAATCATAACCATTGGTGCAGTTTTCACACCCGCGAGAAAACTTGGCTCGCAACACATTTTCCATATAAAAGATGGAGATTCAGACAATGGCAAGGAAATGGTGTCGTTCTCCATATCCAGTTTTGTCCTTTATTTTCACATGTCCATGTATCTCGGTTATGTTACACAACTATTGCATTGTTCCATGTTGCAGCTGCAATTGTTCGACACCTATTCAAATTTGTTTTCCTTAATGGAACAACAATTGCATAAAGGGCAATTTCCACTTATGCTCTTTAAAAATATAACAAAGAAAAGAGATGTTAAAGAAAGGATCTTTCGCACAACCCAAATAACATTTGTAACAGAATCGTGAACATACATAGTACAGGATATAAAGAAACTAACTAGCTCGGTCACTGTTGTGCGTATACATCTACACTTTCATCCTCACTTTGCTCATACAAATTGCCTTCACCAATTTTCTGCAGCTTTTTTTGTTGTTGTGCAGTTGTATATTATATTGTTCAATATATTAATTGCTATGCTCACGTGCCCAGGTTGAGAGTGTTTTGGTTGCAGCGAATGCGCACTCGACCCCCTTCGAGTATGTATGTGCCAAATGCAATTCTCCTACTTTTGCCTCTGCTTTAATAAATGATAGTACAATTGATTGTCTACAATGCAGTAAAAAATGCCCTTACATATATAGACATTGCCTCAATGTTGCCATCCGAACCGTGGGAAACAAAATCATACATTGTACAATTAGACAACCTCTGTTACAAGATGTGCTTTCTGGGTTAGCAGAATTTCCATATGAAGTATACCTACAGAAAAAGGCAAACAATGTCTACATGTTGCGCGACTTTCGAGTCCATAGCAAATTTACCTTAAATGAGGACAATGCAATACCGCATATCAGCTTAAAAAAAAAAAATTGGCAGGAAACAAGAAAATCTCATGTGTATATGTCCATGCCACCCAATGAGGATATGAATAAAATTTTGCAGTGCCATGGCAAATTGAACAGGAAGCGCATAATATTGTTCAGTCTAGAAATGGGAAGCATGAGGAAAAACCCCATAGAAAGTATCCAACTGTGAATAAATCAGGCCCATCCTTTGAACCGTCAAAATGGCTTGCTCCTCTCAGCGAAACCATCAGGCATTTCCAATAATATTGGAAATTTGGCATTGTTAAAATTGGTAGTGATAGAACATGGCACTATCAAGAGCAAATGTCCATAGTGATCTTCCTTCATGGTAAAATAGTAATCGACAAGTTTCTTGCTCCCCATTTGGGGGTTTGGTTATAGTTGGGATACAATGTCGAATCTCCGTTGGTTTTGTGTTGTCTTGTGTTTGGCAGACTTTTGTTCATATCTCATGGGCCCGGTTATTTTCTCATGGGAACATATACCACATGTAAGAGAAAACTAATGCCATGTGTGTTTTTTTCTATATCAAATTGTTTGATGCATAGGTCGATGTGTACTACTCTATGGACCCTTGTGGGATCTCACTTGGCGCCTTTTGTGTTCATGCGTTGCCTTGTGCCTTGACCTTCAATACATCTGGTGTTTACTTGGCTCTTGGTTGTATGCTTTGTTCTAGAAAATTAATAATACATTCAAGATCTTGGTGGTTTTTCTGTGATCTTAAAGAATATACAAGATGTGCTTTGCCTTTTAATATAAGCTCTTTGACGCAAATGTAGTATGTGGCTCATTTTACCACTTTTACTTGATCGATGAACTTAGCAAAATTCATCTTCAGGAATATTTTGAAATAAAAGGATATATACTATGTGAAGTCCAATGGAACTATCATATAAACCACAGAAAATTGAATTCAAATTCGTCTTAAAATTCAGATTCGTCGTTGTTATACTTACGGTGAAGTTGATAGTAAAATAATTTTACTTAAACATCCCAAAATTGTTTTTCCTATGGCTTTTTGATGCTTCTCTTATGCAAACACATCCTGGAAACTATAACCATGGCTCACTTTATCTATTCCTTGATTGAAGAGCCTACTCACATGTTTAATGCACTTCATTGTTATTGTTAAGACCATCAATGGGGATTTCTTACACCAATTCTCGCTTCTAAAAATTGCCATCCCCTTTCTTTTTGCCCTCTGCTTTCCCTTTCTGGTTACTTAGTCGTTTTTTGGAAAATGTCTAGGTGTGCGGGTTGGCGAATTCACATGTTCAAATTTCCACAGATACTTTTATATCATGACCTCGACCGACCGCTTCCTCGTTCCATATTCAACAAACTTTTTGGATCGCGGGTTCCCGGGTAGGCGGGCTCAACATTGCATTTCCATTGTTCCGCCGCCTACAAACAACACCCAGACTTCCCCGATCTACAAATTGACAACTAAATTCCCCTTTCTTTTTCTTGTTTACTTTCCCTTTTTGGTTACTTAGTTGTTTTTCCGAATGTCTCATGCTTTTATATACAACGCCTGAAGTTCAACAATATACAAATTGATCGTCGAAGTCCGTCATTGTCCCCTGTTCCATGTTATACATTTTGCAATCAAAAGTTGGGATACATACAATTTGACCACCAGGCCCTCACGTATCCTAAGTAGAACTTGTGGCCCTATTTTCAAGCCCATCAATATGCCATGTTCCGAGTATGTCTCATGATTTTATATCACGAGTCCAACCAATTGCTTACCCATTGCATACTTGGCCACTATTTCCATCGTCGGTTCCTAGCAAGGCTTGCTCAACATTGTGCTTCCATTGTTCTGCGACCTACAAACAACACTCCAAATTCCACGATATATAAATTGACTGCCGAAATCCGTCATTGTGCCATGTTTTGTGTTACACATTTTGCAGTCAAAAGTTCAGAGACATACAATTTGACCATCAACCCCTCGTGTCTCCTGAGTATAACTTGTGACCCTATTTTGAAGCCTGATAGACCGCTTTCCATACTTCACCATTTCTTGGAATCTCTTTCGCGGGTCAACGAAATGTGCAATTCTTAATTGCTCTTTGACATCCCTGCCACCTTCACACTTCTTTCTAGATATGCAATTATTAAGCTTTAATTCTAATAGCTCATTGTGCAAAAACCATTAAGATTGTCATTCATGTCCGAAAGGCTGGAGCAGATTTGTCATTAATACAAATTAAACCAAGATTTGTGGAGGGTTATGTTATCCTTTCCAAGTGTTCATTTCAAGCATCATGCAATATTTTTCGCGCGTCGTCCAGTTGGTGGCTTCACGAAATCTCTAATCCTTGATCGCTCTTCGTCGTCACCACCACCTTCGCACTTTTTTCTAAATATGCAATTAGTAAGCTTTAATGGTAACAACTCATTACACATGAACCATGGAGATTGTCATTGATCAACAAAAGGCTTGAGGAGATCTCCCATTGATACACATTAAACCAAGATTTGTGGAGGGTTATATTATCCCTTCTGAATGTTCATTTCAAACATCATATGGAGCAAACATACATTCTCGTTAACTTGAGGCAACATTTCGACAACAGTTTTGTCCAGATAAAGTAAACACCTTCGGGCATGATGACCAGAAGTTCCAGTGCTCTAGGGCATATTCTTACTACTCGTCTTCCTCCGCCCAGGAGCAAAAAAGGAGATGGTCCCTTGGTGCACTGAGAGATATATTTCAAGCCAAATAATTCCAAGGCAACCTCGCCTGCTCAGACAGCCCGCCCGCCTGCGTTGATGGCTGGCGCAAAGGTTGATGTGGTCGATTTCGAGCCGGAAGAAGATGATCTGATGGACGATGATATGGTGATGGATGATGGTAATGTAGACGTTGTTCCCACTCCTACGCCCAAATTGAAATCAACCATAACGGGGGGCACTTCTCGGCTCAACGATGGCAACCCTGACAAGACCAAAGGAAGGGGTTTCAGAAAAGAAATCAACGTTGAACACAATAGTCGCTTTGCAACTCGAGAGTAGGAATTYYGGAGGCCCAAATTAGTCCGTTTTGGGCGGAAGTCTTTCACTGTAAGGAAATGGTCTCTTGATKCTCCCAGAGATATACTTCAAKCCAAATAATTATTCAATTGCAGGACCACTCKCATGTTCTCTRGATATACAATTAAYATCTTAGGGGACGAGGACCAGAACTCCCACTGGTGCAAGGCATATTCCTACTACTCATCTCCTTCCACCCATAATGGACTAATTTGGGCCTCTGGAATTGCTCATGTAGGTTGTGTCCCTGAAGTCTYTTCCTRTAAGGAGTGGGTCTCTTGGTMCCCTCTTGCCCATAAYGAATTAATTTGACCTCTCGAATTTCTCWTGCAGGTTGTGTCCCTGAAGTCTTCRACTGTGAGGAGGTGGTCTCTTGGTGTGTCCTCTCTTTCAGTTTCRGGCTCTTTCGCTTGCCCTACAACATTTTTYGTCTTCTTCCCCATAGGAAGCTTGTGAGAACTATCAATTTTACCGCAAGGATGGGTTCTCATGTCCTCCTATGTTTGAAAAATTACGGGTTGYTTTCTTGTTGGGGTGRGTCRTTGGAGCCATGTTGCGAGATGTCGTGCATTGAAAGTGGTGACCRCAGATTGGAAACTCTTCTTGTCAGGGCCTTTTCCYTGTTATTTGTACAATTCAGTGRTGCCTTGYAAKGTMTCTAGGTCGCCAACGTCAGTAGTAGGAGTGTTGTTCACYTGCTTCAAGCCAAATAATTATTCCACTGCGGAACCACTCTMCTATTTCTTTKTCGSCTTAGGTCTTCCACAAGATATTGAGATTRCGGCAGCGAACATTGAYCTTCCGAGGAGAAGACTGCAAGGACTTCCTAAAAAAAGCATGGTAATGAGTTTTGTATGCATGTYGAAGAGCATCTCRATGACTCCTGCATGTTGTCCCACTAGAGGAACAACACAACATTGTATGCATGTTTTTTTTTTCTTTTTTATTTTTGTAGATCTTGTACTYGTATTTATGAAAAATATATTCAATGCTYCAGTGCAAAGAACTCAGTCCAATTTCTATGGATAGATATACACTGCCCAMTGTTTTTTTTTTTTTTAKATGGATTTACTATTAAMAMATTTACCTTGGAATCTTGGTTGATGCTTCTTTGTTGGATTTAACACCTCTTCTCGTTAGCATGGTTCGATAATCTCGTAGTTCTTGAATATTATATTGGCTCAAGTAATTTGATCTAATATRGAGYATTGAACAATTATATRAAAATGCATTGTGTCGATCCCATCRGGCTTCTATGGAAACAAAAATGAATTTCAGACAGTTTCAAACCAACATTCAATTCTATTYGTAATGCRGATATAACATAACAACACTAATTCACGATGCGACAGTTGGGGCCTCACCCTAGAAATTTCGTTTTCATCTCAACCTTGTTGAGCAAACGATTTCTTATTTCCCTTTCACTTCCTTGATTCCTTTACTCCAAAAGGAAACATTTTATTAGTTGTCCATCCCCTGGTCTCTTTTTGAGCACCTTTTACTTTATTAATGAAATTACCAAATTTCTTCTTCGCGAATAAAAAAAAACTGATCTATGGTGACTGAAGTGAAATGTGACTATAAAATCAACCACAATTTTAAAATTCAAGATCGTCATTGTTGTTTCTAGATATGCAATTATTAAGCTTTAATGCTAACAACCCATCATGGAAGAAGTTTAATACTTAAGATAATATGTCAAAGTCATGGAAGATTGTATCAAGAACACAATTACTCCCACAAGTTGCAATAAAAACAAATCTTCAACAAAGCATTTGCTCACACCCTTTTTAATGGTACAAGCACAATTGAAAACGAGTAAGTGGATAAAATATTGGACTAGAAAATGATGGTTTTGCAACAATGGGGCTTGTTTGAGACCAGTTCCCGCTTACTAAAATTGCCCTCCACTTTTCTATTTTCCCACTCTTTTATCCCCTTCATTTCCCTCTTCTATACTTAACCAAATTCCCCTTTCTTTTTCCCTTGTACTTTCTCTTTCTGGTTACTTATTGGTTTTTTCTGAAAATGTCTTGTTGCGTGGGTTGGCGAATTCACGGGTTCACATTTTTATTCATTCTTTTATATCGTGATTTTGATTGAGCGCTTCCCCTTTCCATACCTAGCCACTTTTTCAATCGCGGGTTCCCACGCGGGTGGTCTATAAATTGCACTTCCATTGTTCTGTGACCTGCAAACAACACTTCGGCTTCTGGGATATACAAATTCACTTCCAGACTCCCACATCATCCCCTCTTCCACGTTACACATTTTGCACTCAAAAATTTTTATACATACAATTTAATCGTCGGGGCCTCACATCTGCTTGGGAACCCTTGTCACCGTATTTTGAAGCTCGTCCGATTGCTTTCCACACTTTGCCATTTCTTGGAATCTCTTTCGCGGATCGTCGGGTTGGCGAGTTTAGGAAATTTCCAATTCTTAGTCGTTGTTTCTTGTGCCTACCACCTTTAGAATTCTTTCCAAGTATATGCAATAAGTATACAAATTATCCAAAAACATGCAGAAAATATATTGTCAGGAAATGGGATATCTATTACAGATTTGAATATATTAGCCCTTCTTTTCCTTCTTCTATACTTAACCAATTTCCCGTTTCTTTTTCCCCTCTACTTTCTCTTTCTGGTTACTTAGTCATTTTTCCGAAAATGTCTAACTGCACGGGTTGGCGGACTCATGGGTTCACATTTGCACTCGTGCTTTTATATCATGAATCTGACCGATCGCTTCCCCATTCCATACCTAGCCACTTTTCTGATTGCGGATTCTCAGGCAAGCCGGCTCTAGATTGCAGTTCCATTGTTCTGTGACCTACAAACAACACCTGAACTTCTGCGATATACAAATTTACTGTCAGAATCCCACATCATACCCTCTTCTGTGTTACACAGTTTGCACTCAAAAGTTACGAGACTTGCAATTTGACCTTCGGGTCATCACGTCTCCTGGGGAACTATTGTCACCCCATTTTGAAGCCCATGCGTCCGCTTTCCATACTTGGCCATTTCTTGGAATCTCTTTTAAGGATCGTCGAGTTGGTAGGTTCACGAAATATCCAATTCCTAATCGTTGTTTCATGTGCCCGCTACCTTCACACTTCTTTTCAAGTATGCAATAACTAAGGTTTAATGCTAACAACTCACCATGCCTCCAAGAGAAAGTCATACTAACTACCCCTACACAACTTGTCTAGAAACATGCAAAAAATATCATGCCAGGTAATGGGATATCCATTACAAATATCAATATATCAGCGAAAATGAGTCCCACCGACCGTTTCCCTATTCCATACTTACCGACTTTTTTTCTTGCAGGTTCCCGGACATGTGGGCTGCACTTCCATTGTTCCTTGACCTACAAACAACACCCCGAATTCTGTGATATACAGATTGACTTCTGGACTCCCACATCATCCTGTTAGGATATTTAGACACTTAGGAGTTAGTTAAGATCTACTTGGTCTAATATGTCGTTAGGTAAATGTGTGTTTCTTTAGTATGCATTTGTAGTTAGGAAATCCGACGGTCATGATATGTTCCCGACATAGAGTGATCCGACGGTTCATAATCTCCTCGATCTTAATGACCATTGATTCATGGCTTAACACCCGATTGGTCCATGATCTCTATTTAAAGAGCATGGAGGTTCATTTGCCAATGATCGATTGTGAGAAACTCTCTTGTAAAATCTCTCTGTAATATTTTTCTTTGCATTAATAAACTGCTCCAAGTGGCCGCGTTGGCTGGGGTAGTGGATGTTTCCCCGTAGGGGTTTTACCACATGAAGAAATCGGTGTGTTGATCTTTGATCTGGTTATGTGAGTGGTTACTGAAGATGTTCATCCTCTTTTGGAATACCTGTGTTGTCGAGCATGGTATCAGAGCCTGTTTGAAGACCCGCTCCTGTTGTAGATCGAGATCGTGAAGCCGAGTTGCCTCATCTCCATTTTCTAGAATTTATGTACATTTCTGGGCAGAGAGGACTATTCCATTGCGTCCGGAGCACTCGTTTCATTCAATAACACTTTTCGTTTCACTCGAAAATGTTTCCATTTGCCCAAGATACGACCATTACAGTCAAATCCGGAGGTATAAAGTCTGAATATTCATTTTTAAAATTTTTTTGCAAAGTTTTGATTTTATTTCGGTTTGTATTTTTTTATTTCTGGGTTGCTACTCTTTTAGATCTGCGTATGCTCTTTGCCCCGTGCATTTAGCGATCTCATAAAATCAAAAACAAATAGGAAAAGGTGCATCTTCCGGGTAAGCTAACCGAGATTTAACCCTTGTCATCGATAAGCGAAATTTTTTTCTTGTGTGAAAAGAGTTTTTTTGGAGCATGCTCTCCAAGGCCGTCTTCAACAACAACAATCCTCCTTCTGAACATTACAATATGTTTTTCTAGACCATTTGGATAAAACTTGCATTATTAAGTAAGAGGTCTTGAGTTCAAGTCTATCTTTTGTTACCTTTTTTGAAAAAGTTCATGCTATAAATTGTAAAGTGCATTTCACTTCAAGTATAAAAGTGAATCACTATAAGTAGCCATATATTTTATTTTAGAGTTATTTCGCATGCAACTTTTCTGTTATAAGGTAACCTCATTGTAAAAGTGATCCCCACTTCTCTTTATAAAAGTGGGTCACTTCATAAAGTAGCTTACACTATCACGTAGTTATTTGGTTACCGTTTATGCCTTTTTTAAAAGGGGCATA
>ML831854.1:59838-77167 GCA_009831015.1 Picea engelmannii | reverse complement strand
GAAAGGCAACAGGCAGTTGGCACGATTCCAGTAGTCCTCGACGACATCAATAAAAAGGCATCAACAAGCAAATAACAAAAGGGGTGATATGTACCATCACTGTAAGTGTATACTGATCACATCCTACTTTGTTTATCAATCCAGTTATTCCACCTTTTTAAATAGAAATGTCTAGCCAAAGACTGATACCTTCCAATTTCTTCTTTTTAGGTATTGCTCTCTACCATCGCCCACTTCTTCTTTCCACAGTCCTATTTCTTGTACATATTTATCTTATGGTCCACGGGAGCCCCAATCCCAGTCTATATGACAAACACATTTAAATTTCCAGGAATACGTAACATACAATATTATTTTTTGATATATTTCAAATAAAACTATTTTTATCTCCTTTTATATTTATGTGCTCAGAATTTTTTATCTTCAACTATGTTGAATGTGAAGAATTTTGTTTATTTAATTTGAATGTAACTTTATATGTGTCTTCTATGTTTTATCTTTTTCTCCTGCTATGCATATAACTTTATTTTTCCTGGCACATATGGAGACACATAAGCTAGATGATCTATGAAAATTGTACTTAACTCTAACTAGTTAGAATTATATAGAAATCATTATGAATGAATTTCATAAATACATTGAAGAGATAAAACATACAAGGTAGGAATGGAAATTTCGAACATAGCAAGTCACACTACTAGTAAGAATGGAAATTTCGAACATAGCAAGATGGATTATATAGTTTCAAAAACTAAATGGGGCTCTAGAGGCCACGTGTCATTTCCTGCATGGATACCACCTGTGCTTCATGCTGCTTGCCATGTCTCTGCTGCAGTTTCCATCTGCCTCCACTACTTTTTCCCATCCCTGTGCATTTATTCCCAATTCAACCCGGCAGGGACTATGCTGCCCTGCAACACTTGTTTGATAAGTGAACGACTATTTTGATGATGACCTTTTACCATAATGCTATATATATATATATCAATTGTATTTTTTAAATATTTATACACAAATATATATACTCAAATATATATTTAAATATTTATACACAAATATATATATATATATATATATATATATATATATAACACTAACCAAAATATTATACCAAGTCTAAGACCTTCGAAGTATATTGTATTTACATTTATATGTGGAATATATTTAAAAATTAAAAGGTGTTAATTAAATATAAAACAATTTTAGATACAATTATTCTCTACTAAGTATAATAAAAAATATTATTTAAAGGGTAAACTTTGTGGTCTTGCACTTTTCTCCCCCTAAGGAAATCCTAGCTGCAGTTCATTTTCTCAGTCCACTCATAACAACTATGGTGGGGGTTGATCCAGACCCTCCCTTAATTTCGACATTGATGTGGAGGCATTCTGGAACTTGGTTGCTACACTTGGGAAGAAGACGGCCCGACCCATGTTGCACGCATACCCAGTTTGTGAAGAAGTTGGCTCATATCACCGAGATCCAGATCTCTCATGCCTGAGATCATTGTAAGGCTCTTACCTATGCGCAGAAAGTGCTTATTGGGCAATTCATAGGTTTATGGCCCTCGCCCTGACAAATGGAGACCTGGCTAGCCAAGAATTGGATCCTTCTAATCAAAGGCATACTCAATCATTTATTTTGTGGTAAGGGCTATTACACCTTCTTTTTCGAATTCAAAGAAGATAGGGATTTATTTTTTAGAAACAAACCTTATTTGATGGGTCCAAGAGGCATGTTTTTGGATCAATGGACCCCAGGTTTCAATCTAGAAGTTGAAGTACCCACGGTTTTCCTAGTCTGGGTTAAACTTCCCCAAACTCCCTTTCACTATTGGGGGGACAATGTGCTTAAGTGCATTGGGAACTCTCCAAGAAGATACATAGAAAAAATTGATCCAAAACCCCCCATTTTCGCTTGTGCCCGAATCTGTGTGGAAGTATATTTAGAAAAAGGGCTCCCTGAGGCAGTAAAGTTTACCCTGGATGGTTGGTCTCATATCAAAAAAGTGGGTTATGAGCAGTTTCCCTTTAAGTGCAAAATTTTTCATGAATATGGCCACTTTTCTTGTTACTTCCCTAAGTCCTCTCAAGCTGCAGTAGGGTCCCAAATAGAAGGAGAAGATGGATGGCAACTAGCCAAGAAAAAAAGCTAACAATCGTCGAACTCCTGACTCTAAAGGAAGTGCACCATCTAAAACCAATGACCTGCATCCCTCTTCGCAGAACCCTACAAACCCTAGAAAAACTCAGAAGTCGACACCTAACCCTACACAACCAACTAGGAAGATTGAAACTTCAAACCAGTATAAAATTTTTGCAAAAACAACAAATGACAATGAAAATACAATCCCCTCTAAACAACCATTAGAAGCCTTGCAAGCAAGATGACATGAATAGGCTCAATCAGATTCAGAGGAGACAGAAGAAAAATCGGAGGAGGGGGAAATAGGTAAGGACGAGGGAAGCCCACATAAGCAATAATAGACTCATGAGCAAATCGTGACTAAGGGAAAAGGAAAACAGACTCACGAGGAAGGAGACTAGAAAAAGTAATAAGAAAGCATAAAGGAAATCAAGCAAAGATTCCAACGAGGAAAACACCAACAAAGAGAAAATTATGGGTCACCAACACTCTATTGAGATGTCCATAGGAAATATGATAAAAAAAAACAACATAAAGCACACAGAAATGCGGTTGCCTCCTACCCAAGGAGGCAAACCCTCCCACCCAAGGAGGCAAACCCTCCCAATTGGTTAAATGATGATGATGAATTATCTATCCTAGAACTATAGGGGGTTAGGCAACAAGAGAAAGGTAGAATGTAGCACCATGTTTCCTCAAGTTTGTAAATATAACTATGTTGGCCAAGGGACTATGGAAAACTCAATATGTGTGAATGTTTGATTTGATAGATCTTTGCATAAAAGGTCAATGAATGTAAATTTTGTTATTTACTAGAAAAATGGATAAGTGTTGCATGATTGTTGGAAAGGGGGTGTACTAAGAGAGACCACAAATGCTATGAAAGAGATGGTGAAGGGGACCAAGAATGGTTTCCTTAACCTCCACCAAACCAGTACCGTATTGGATTTAATTGCTCAGGACTATAATAGTCCTCTGACCCATGAATGAATTACAGTCAGGCTGGTAGGTGGGAAGACCTCCTCAAGAGTTGATGAGGGGATGGGGTAGAGCACCCATCTGTTAGGCTTTCAGGTCTGACCATGAGCTGGGAATTCGATCCACATGGAACCTTGCTAAGAAAGGAAAGACAGGAAGGTGTCGTGGGCAGAGAAAGATCTGCGAAGAGTGCAGAGACGAGAAGCTCAGCTCTTGGGTTCAAGGAAGAACTAAGAAATGAACATATTGGTCGCAGGGAAATGGCTAGTAGGGTTATGATACAAGATGAAAAACGAGGTTGGTCCTCCTTTCTTGGTATCGTGTAAATCATTGCCAAGATCCTGCGGGAGGAGGAGAGTAACCTCCGTCCCTATTGTCGTTGAGCTAGAAGAAATGATTTTATCGCAAAGCATCGTGGTCTAGCTTGGGGGTGGCTAGTGGTAAATTCGTTAGGAGTGACTGAGCCTATAGTTGGGTGGAAACGAGCACCGCTTTCAATAGTCGCTTCACGTTATCTTGTTCTGATAAGTATTTTCCTACTTTATGTATTATACTGAAATAATGGATGAATTCATGAGTTCTTGTATATATGTGTATTTATAAATGGTTTCTCTGTGGAATGGTCGTGATATGTGTATGCATTCATCTCCTTGTGAACTTATGCTTCTGATTGATAGTCTGTATGCCCAAGCTTAGTCCCTGAGGCTCCTTAGGATGTAAGATTGTAAGACGATCGAGATAGAGACATCGTGTCGATTTGAATTGGTCTGTCTAAAGAGGATACCTCTCTAAGATTCCTTGTTGTGCGGTCGGGACTCCAGGACCAAGTCCTTAACCATTTCATGATAAAGCTCAAGAAGGATAACGAAGTTCAAGCCTTGATAGGGGAGGTCTTTTCATTTGGAAGACGAATGGATGAGATCTGTTTGAGAGGACCCATATGATCAATACCTAGGAACCTTAGGCTAATCCTAAGGAAGCTAAGTCCTCCTGGGTTTGGAGATCCGAAAGTCCAGGACTTCGGAGTATGACCGACCTTACCAGCTTTATATTGGCCAAAGGTAACCGGGAGGCTCGATTTCTCGTAAGGTTGATCGACGTTACGCAGTTCCCCAGGTAGTTAGGTGAGCCTATCTTACCAACTAAACTAGGATCCAAAACCCCGAAGGCCGGAGTCGCGAAGGACCCATAACCATAGATCGAGGGATCCTTTGGGTCCTTTCCTAGCCATCAATATACCGGGGATGCGTAGCGCTAGCCCCTTTAGTTCGAATATTGGACCCTTCGGGAGATTAGAAAAGTTTGCATCGGAACACCCCCGAACTCTGAATCCCCAAGGTAACAAGAGTTGTAGATCTATAAATTTACGTGGTCGGATCTCGACCGTGAGATCTGAGGAATGTTAAAATTTTGTTAGTTAGGGGTGACGTGGTGCAGTGGTGTCACCTAGGGTGACATGGACCCCATCTTGACGTGCCACGTGTCACCCAGATTCATGTGTATCACATACCCTATAGGCCCATTGGAATGTAACACATGTCACCCTGACTCGTCCCATGTGTCAGTTCCTGGTACGTGTACGCCTAGCCAACGTGGTTGGTGAAGTGGCCGACACTTCGGGACTTCGAGACTTCGGAGGATCTAGGTTTTAGTATGGTAGAGAGACCGAACGAATTGAATGTCAGAGCCACGTGATGAGCTTACGAGACTTCGAAAGTTTGGAACTTCGGGTGGCCTCATGCATAGATAGTAAAGAGGCGTGAAGCGTCGAATCCCTCCACAATTGATATAGGAGAAAGAGATTAATTCCAGTCATGGGATCGGATGGTGGATGGTCTTCCACCGTGGAGGAAGGAACTTAAAAATAGCACGTGTAAGGTGGATCCACGTGGCCCTCAACCAATGAACGCCTGAAGAACTTCATAGAGATATATCTGCCATTTTGGGGTTCGGTTTTGAGCATGGAGACCGTGGTTGGAAACTTTGGACGAGTAGAGTGTGGTAGAAAATCCTGAATGAAGGGTTTAATCACTTAAGGAGAATGCAATTTTGAGACCCCATCCCTAGGAAAGCCACTCAGGGGTTGGGTGTGTTACAAATATGTATCATAGCATGGTTACAACACTTGGCCTGCTTGGGCTCATGGACGAGTTGCGTAAAAACCATATTTAAAGAACTTTAAGGGTGACGCCCTACCTTACCTCTTTCCTAAAGAGTCAGGTTAAACCTTTACTGAAGAAAAGAGTGAAAGATTTCTCCTATGTGTGGTGTATTTAAGAATTATGAACTATGTGTTGTTCATGAACTAATAGATTGTTAGCTAACAACAAGTGTTTTGTCAGCACTCAAGCAATCAGTGAATTGTGGAAAACTACAAGCATAAAGGATGGTGACACGCCATGAAGTGGGGGATGGCTCCCACATTAGAGACAAAGAGTCTGACAAGAGGAGGGCAGTGGAGACCCCTCTGGATCTGGATGAAACTGTAAGCAGCCTCATGGATGAATTACATAGTTGCAAGGCCAAGAACGAGAGATTGATAAAGGAGCAAGAAAAACAAACATAAATTAATGCAGTCTTGCTACAGAGCTTATCCGATATACAGAGGCAACTACAACATGGACCTGCAACCGGTCATGCGGACCGATGACATACAAAGAGAAGTCAAAGTTCACCTGAGATACAAAGACGTGGTCCCATATGTGGCCACACTAGGAGGAGTACCTCGAGGAAGGTCCAACCTGGAGATAGTGGACACTCATCGGAAGAGTCCCTTGGAAAGGAAATTGGTAACTCTGAGGAATCGTCTAGTAGCAAAACTAACTCACATTCTCAAAGGAAAGCTAAGAAGCGAAAGCATTCCAAAAGCCATGACCTTGAAGTGTTCAAGAAATCCAAACCACCCTCTTTCAATGGAGAGATTGAAAAGGGGGAAGAGGCAGAAGCTTGGCTCCCTGGTTTAAAGAAGTACTTCAGAGTCCATGACTACTCTAAAAACTTGAAGGCTCAAACAACCATCTTCAACCTAAATGGAAAGGCTTCCATTTGGTGGGAAGACCTTAAGAATGTGAAAGGAATCCATTAAGAGGACTTCTCATGGAAACAATTTGAGAAACACTTCAAGAAGAAGTATCTATAAGAGAAATACTTTGATGGGAAGACTAAGGATTTATATGAACTCAAGGTGGGAAAAATTGTCATAGAGGAATATGTCAATAAATTCCTTGAGATGCTGAGGTATGTACCCTACGTAAAGGATGAAAAGGTAAAAATGCAATGATTTATTAGTGGGTTACCTTAGACCTACCAGATTGAGTTTGACAAGCCAAAGACCTTAGAAGACACTATCCATAAGGCAAGGTATTGTTATGAACAGTTCGAGAGTCAGACAAAACCTCGCGAGGACTAGAAGAAGAAGAGTAGTTCGGGATCCCAGAAGAAGGGGTTCAAATCCTCAAGATTTAAGAACTATAGGAAGGACTCTCGGATAAGCCTTCCTACTAGAAGTGTATATCAGCAAAATTTCCCCTCCCATAGTGGGAATAGACCTTTTGGAGCAACTCCAAGAAAGACTGATAACCCAAAGAAGGAGCCCTGAAAATGTGGGGGTTGTGGAGAAGAACATCTACTAAGGGATTGTCCACACAGACAATAGAATAGTAGGCAAGTCTACAATATCCAAGAAGCTACCACAATCAATGATGTGGCTAGGAGCATGCTAACCACCAAGCTTTAGTGGTGGAGATGGAAGGTATGATCGCCAAGCATCAAATTTCTATTTTAATTGACCCTAGTTCTAATTTGAGTTATGTGGCCCCTCAAACTGTTGATAAGTGTAAATTTCAACCAGTTAGAAATGTTAAGCCATGGTTAGTACAACTAGCCACTGTCACCAAAAGAAAAGTAGCAGAGGTCATACCAGCTTGCCAGTTCATTATGGGTGGATTACCCACCCAAGCTACCCTTAACATACTTCCCCTAGGATCTTATGAACCGTTGATTGGTATGGACCGGTTAGCTGCTTACAAAACTAAGTTGGACTGCTACCATAAACCTTTAGAATGTGTAAATGAAGGAAGGAGAAAGATAACCCTCCAAGGGATTTAGAAGCATGTCTTAGTGAGACGAATATCAGCCCTTAAAATGAAAAGTATTGCAGAAAGGGATGTCCTCTATATGCAATACATGTGTTTGAATCTATTGAGGATGACAAACCAAACCTAGAGGACCACCCCATATTAAGAGATTATATAGATGTGTTCCCAGAAGAGGTATTGGATCTACCTCTGAGAAGAGACATTGACTTCTTGATAGAACTTGCACCAAGAGAAGTGTTAGTGTCTAGGACATCTTATAGGATGAGTACACATGAGCTAGTTGAGCTAAAGCTACAGGTAAAGGAAATGATGGACAAAGGCTACATCCGACCCAATGTATCTCCATGGGGAGCTCCAATCTTGTTTGTAAAGAAGAAAGATGGCACACTCCCACTGTGCATATATTATAGACAACTCAATAAGACAACCATAAAGAACAAGTACCCCTTACCAAGAATCAATGACTTGTTCGACCAATTAGGGGGCGCTTCCATTTTCTCAAAGATTGAATTAAGGTCTGGATACCATCAAGTCCAAATCAATGATGGAGACATCCACAAAACATCCTTCAGGACCAGATATGATCACTATGAATTTGTGGTGGTGCCATTTGGATTAACCAATGCTGCCACCTCTTTTATGTGCTTGATGAATAATGTACTCAACAAATTCCTAGACAAATTTGTATTGGTTTTCATTGATGATATCTTAATCTACCACAAGAACAGAGAGGAGCATGAAGAACATCTTAGACTTGTACTTCAAGTACTAAGAGAACATCGGCTCTACGCTAAGTTTAGCAAGTGTGACTTTTTCCATAAGCAAGTCCATTACTTTGGCCATGTTATTTCTAAATAAGGAGTGGCAGTAGACCCTGACAAGATCATATCTATTATGGAATCACCTACCCCAAAGGATGTATATGATATCATATCCTTTATGGGCTTAGCAAGATATTATAGAAGGTTCATAAAAGGACTTTCCAAAATTGGTTGTCCAATCACTGCCCTTCAGAAAAAGGGGGTTGAATTCACATGGACATCAGAATGTGAAGAAAGATTTCAGGAACTGAAATACCTTCTGACCCATGTGCCCGTGCTAAAGATTGTAGACCCTGATAATGAATTCATCCTGTGCACAGATGCCTACAAGGAAGGACTCAGAGGAGTCCTTATGCAAGAAGGGAGCATAATTTGCTACGAATCCAGAAAATTGAATGACCATGAAATCAATTATGTGATCCATGATCTAGAGTTTGTTGCCATAGTGCATGCTTTAAAAATGTGGAGGCATTACCTCCTGGGTAGGAGATTTGTACTTATGACAGACCACTATGGGTTGAGGCACATGTTTGATCAACCAAAACTTAATGCTAGATAAGCTAGGTGGATGGATCTCCTTAGTGAGTTTGATTTTGAAATCAAACACATCAAGGGAAAGGAAAATCAGGTAGCTGATGCCCTTAGCAGAAGTGTGAAAATGATTCACCTGGAAACGATGAGCACCTGTGAAACGAATGTCGGGGAAAGAGTCAGGAATGCACAAGAAAAAGATGCATTCTTCAAGACTATGACATCATACCTAAAGCAAGAACCCACGAGGCTAAAGTATTAAGGCTATCAGATGATGGATGAAGGTCTGCTAACTTACATAAACATATTGTATATCCCAAGTTGTGATGACTTGAAGAGATTCATAATGGACGAACTGCACAAGAGACCATAAATTGGTCACCCAGGATATCATAAAATGATCACGGCCACTAGGAAACAATTCTATTGGCCTGGATTGAAAAAGGACATAGTTGATTATTTAACTAAGTGTCTAGAATGAAAACAAGTTAAGGAAGAACATCGGCACCCAGCAGGGTTGTTACAACCTCTACCAATTTCAGAATGGACATGGGAAACCATCTTCATGGATTTCAACACTGGATTACCAAAATCGACCAAGCAGAATGATGCCATGATGGTAGTGGTGGACAAATTGAACAAGTCTGCTCACTTAGTACCTGTCAAATCAACTTGTAAGGCAATAGATATTGCCAAAATTTTCATGAAGGAGATATTCAGACTGCATGGCATGCCTAGGGAGATCGTATTTGACAGAGACACAAAATTCACTTCAAGCTTTTGGAAATCCTTGATGGTTGGTTTTGAGACTAAATTCTTGTTTAGCACAACCTATCACCCTCAAACTGATGGACAGACAGAAAGAGTAAACCAAATATTAGAAGACATGCTAAGAATGCATGTAATGCATTAGCCTAAGAAGTGGGAAGACTACCTGCGATTGGTATAATTTGCCTACAACAATGGTTATCAAGGGTCACTGATGACGAGCCCTTTTCGAAGCCCTCTATGGTAGTCAATGCAAGACTCCAGTCAACTGGAGTAATCAAGTGGATAGAATTTCAATTGAACCTGACATGCTGAAAGAAATGGAACAACAAGTGATTCAGATAAAGCAAAATTTGAAAATTGCTCAGGATAGACAGAAGAGTTACGCCGACAAAAAAAGAACTCCCAAAGAGTTCAAGACAGTAGACCATGTCTATCTAAGGGTTAGGCCCAGGAAGAATTCCCTGAGAATGGGAGCTTATGCCAAGCTGGCACATCAGTGTTGTGGACCCTTTGAAGTCGTAGAAAGAATGGGACATGTAGCCTATAGGCTAGGACTCCCTCCTAGAGTAAAGGCACATGGTGTTTTCCATGTTTCATTATTGAAGAAATATGTACATGATTCTAATCATATAATTGACTGGTTTGTGATCCAAGTGGAGCTGGAGGGAGAATTCCTGCTAGAACCTCAATGCATACTAGACAGGATGGAAAACCCACTCAGGAACTGAACCATTGCACAGGTCAAGGTCCAGTGGAAACACTTTGGCCCAGATGAGGCTACGTGGGAAATGGAGGATGCCCTGAGGCAGGCATATCCATTTTTGTTTACTTCTGTATATACATAGCATGTTGACAGATATAACATTGAGGATGATGTTCCTTTAAGGGGGAGGGAATTGTAACACCCTGTTTCCCCCAGTTTGTAAATATAACTATGTTGGCAAGGGACTATGGAAAACTCAATATGTGTGAATGTTTGATTTGATGGACCTTTGCATAAAAGGTCAATGAATGTAAATTATGTTATTTACTAGAAAAAATTATAAGTGTTGCATTATTGCTGGAAAGGGGGTGTACTAAGAGAGACCACGAATGCTATGAAAGAGATGGTGAAGGGGACCAGGAATGGTTGCGTTAACCTCCACCAAACTAGTACCTTACTGGATTTAATTGCTCAGGACCCAAACAGTCCTCTGACCCAAGAATGAATTACAGTAAGGCTGGTAGGTGGGAAGACGTCCTCAAGAGTTAATGAGGGGATGGGGAAGAGCACCCATCTGTAAGGCTTTCAAACCTAACCACGGACTGGGAATTTGAGCCACACACAACCTTGATGAGAAAGGCAAGAAAGGAAGGTGTGGTGGGCAGAGGAATACCTGCGAAGAATGCAGAGATGAGAGACTAAGCTCTCGGGTTCAAAGAAGAACTAAGAAATGAGCGTTCTGGTCGCAGGGAAATGGCTAGCAGGGTTATGATACAAGTTAATAAATGAGGTTGGTGCTCATTGCTTGGTATCGTGTAAACCATTGCCAAGATCCCACAGGAGGAGGAGAGTAACCTCCGTCCCTACTGTCGCTGAGCCGAAAGAAAGGATTTTATCGCAGAGCATCGTGGTCTAGCTCGGGGGTGGCTAGTGGTAAATCCATTAGGAGTGACTGAGCCTATGGTTGGGTGGAAACGAACACCTCTTTCAGCAGTCACTTCACGTTATCTGGTTCTGATAAGTATTTTCCTACTTTATGTATTAAACTAAAATAATGGATGAATGCTTGAGTTTGTGTATATATGTGTATTTATAAATAGTTTATATGTGGAATGGTCGTGATATGTGTAAGCATTCATCTCCTTGTGAACTTATGCTTCTGATTGATAGTCTGTATGCCCAAGCTTAGTCCCTAAGGCTCCTTAGGACGTAAGCTTGTAAGACGACCGAGATAGAGACATCTTGTCGATATGAACTGGGTCGTTTGAAGAGGATACCTCTCTAAGATTCCTTGTTTTGTGGTTGGGACTCCAGGCCCAAGTCCTTAACCATTTCATGATAAATCTAAGGAAGGATAGCGAAGTTCAAGCCTTGATATGGGAGGTCTCTTCGTTTGGAAGACAAATGGACGAGATCTGTTCGAGAGGAACCATATGATCAATACCTAGGAACCTTAGGATAATCGCAAGGAAGCTAATTCCTCCTGGGTTCGGAGCTCCGAAATTCCGGGACTTCGGAGTATGACCAACCTTACCAGCCTTATACTGGCCAAAGGTAACTGGGAGACTCAGTTTCTCGTAACGTTGACCGACGTTAGGTAGTTTCCCGGGTTGTTAGGTGAACCTATCTTACCAACTAAACCGGGATCTAAAACCCCGAAGGCCAGAGCCACGAAGGACCTAGAACCGTAGATCGAAGGATCCTTTGGGTCCTTTCCCAACTGTCAATATACCAAGGATGCAGAGTGCTAGCCCTTTTAGTTAAGAGATTGGACCCTTCGGGAGACGAGAGGAGTTTGTATCACAACACTTCCGAACGCTAAATCACCGAGGTAACAAGAGTCGTAGATCTATAAATTTACATGACGGGATCTCAGCCGTGAGATCTGAGGAATGTTAGAAGTTTGTCAATCTACGGTGACATGGTGTAGTGACATCACCCAGGGTGACATGGACCCCAGCTTGATGTGCTACGTGTCACTCAGATTCGTGTGTATCACATACCCTATAGGCCCATTGGAACGTAACACATGTCACCCTTACCCATCCTATGTGTCAGTTCCTAGTACGTGTATGCCTAGGCAACGTGGTTTGTGAAGTGGCCGGTACTCCGGGACTCCAGAGGATCTAGGATGTATTACGGTAAAGAGACTGAATGACCCGAAGGCCAGAGCCACATGGTGATCTTATGGGACTTCAGAAGTTTGGAACTCCGGGTGGCCTCATGCGTAGATAGTAAAGAGGCGTGAAGCGTCGAATCCCTCCAAATCTGATATAGGAGAAAGAGAGTAAGTCTAGTCATGGGATCGGGCAGTGAATGGTCTCCCACCATGGAGGAAGGAACTTAAAAATAACATGTGTAAGGTGGATGCACATGGCCCTCAACCAATGAACGCCTGAAGAACTTTGGAGAGATATATATGTTGGTTCAAGGTTCAGTTTTGAGCATGGAGACCATGGTTGGAAACTCTGGATGAGCATAGTGTGGTAGAAAAGCCCGAATGAAGGGTTTGATCACTTAAGGAGAAATAAATTTTGAGACCCCATCCCTAGGAAAGCCACTCAGGGGTCGGATGTGTTACATAGAAGCTCTAAGGGTTCTTATCAAGATAGAAATGCCCTCAATAATCTTGCTCCAAGAAATAAAATTGGAGGAATTAGAAGTAGTTCAAGTAGGAAATAAAGCTTTCAAAAATGGCGAAGGATTAGCTATCAAATCATATGGATCCTCAGGAGGAATAATAACATTATGGGACATTACCAAAGTTGAAGAGGAGGTAAGTTATCTCTCTCGGAACTGGCTACTCTCAGTCTTTAAAATCAAGCAGACAAAAATGAAAATTATGATCATAAATGTATATATGCATGTGGGTTATAAGGACAAACTAAAATGTTGGAAATCCATTTCAATCCTCAAAAACACAATAGATTTGCAATCTAGTATCATTGCACGAGACTTCAACACAATCTTAAGCAGTAATGAGAAAAGGGGAGGTAACCTAATTGTGATCCCATGAGGGAGCACATGGAGGACCTCATCTCTGATTAAGATCTCATGGATATTAATCCCGGAAGAGGGAAGTATACCTGGAGTAATAAAAGAATAGGGAGAAATCACATTGCTGTATGCCTAGACCGCTTTCTCATTAACAATAATTTATGCCTTCTTCCCTTCTCCATCTCATCTTAGATCCGCACCTCGTCCACAAAAGACTATAAGCCAATTTCTCTTTCTATGACCTATCTCCAAGATCTTGGGCCTATCCCCTTTAGATTAATCCCACTCTGGTTGCACCATAGTGGAGCGATTTCTCTTATTAACGAGGTCTAGAAAAACCCAATTACTAGATCCCAAAATTACATATGGGAGAAAAAACTTAGAGCTATTAATGCAATAAAGCAGTGGTCTAAATCCTCCTTTGTCCCTCCGACAAAATAAAGAGAGATTAAATTGGATGCCCTGGAGAGCATTCAACAAGAAATGGAGAGTGGAGAGATCATTGGTGTAGAAAGGAAAGCGAGCCAAGAAGTACATGAGGCCTATCAGAAAGAAGAGGATGAATGGAGGTTGAATAATTCAGGTGGATATTGGTGGCCACCCACCTATTCCAACTGACTCATCTTGACAGTTTTTATTTCAGCACGTTTCTCTGTAATGATGACATTTCTTTGTAATTGTGGGTTATTCACTTCCCGGGATATCTTGAAGCCCTACAAAACATCCAAGTGGATATTTGTGGCTGCCAACCTATTCCAATTGGCTTATTTTGGAAGTTTTCATGTCAGTACATCTTTTTGTACTTCCAGAGTCATTTTTTTTTTGGTTCCGACTTGCCATAGTCAAAGTACAACTAAAGTCAAAGTTTGATGTCATAATGTATATTTCTCAAAAATACCTTTCTAACGGGCTATTACACATCTAAAACGGAGGTCGTATGCAAAATCTACGACCCTGGGAAGTTGAGGTACCAACTTACCCATCAAGGCCCACATAACTTTTGGCATTTCATCTCCTAGGGTTAGGTTTTTGGATGTCTAGGGTTTTCACATTCATGAGTAATATGGCCTCTGGAACCTCATTGTAATCATTCTGTTCAAACGGATGTGCACAGAAGTCACATCTCTTCTCAGAGATAACTACCACCATTCAAGCAAGTTGTTTATGTTCTGCAATTTAATAGTTTCAACCTATTTTCTTTATTCAATAGAAGTTATTGTTCACTAGATATATATTGTTGTTCTCTGTATATTTGTGTTATTGCATTCAATTTGTTATTCATTTCATTCTGCTCATAAATCCGGATCAGTGGTATCAGAGTGGTATGCTCTTCATTTGTTTTTCTTTGTGCATGTCTCTGACAAGATCTGGGTACAGGAAGTTGGGAGTCGAACCAATCGAGCCTTTGCAAGATCGGTCATGCTGAGTTCGACCACAACTCATGGGGGACGATAAGAAAGATGATGGAGTAGGGGATCCTTTTAAATTGTTGCTCGAGGAATCCCTTGCACGACAAAGGAACAAAATGATGGACAACTTTGCACAGATCCTTCAGTGGCTGCCCACATGAGACACATCTTCATCAAGCGGCCACGCAACCCCTTTCAAGGTACATTTAAATTTTGATATTCCATTTTTTAAGGACTGATAGATGTGAATGTTGTAGATAAATGGTTGAATCTACTCGAAGGGTATTTTTCAGTCGACAATTTTTCTGACAGGGAAAATATTACTTTTTCACTCCTCAAGGTCGTCCCCCATGTTAAGGACTAGTGGAATACTTACTCTGAGCAAAGGGCCATAGAAGAATCTACAATATTTGCGGTCACCCTCACATGGGATTCATTCAGGGATGTAATTAAAGAACAATACTACTCTTTTGGAAGCTACGAGGACCAGTGCACAAGATGGACCATGCTGCATCAGGAAAGGGACCAGGCAGTGTCAGATTTCACCAATAATTTCCATACTCTGCGCACCAAATTGGGTATCAAAGACTCTGAATGTCATATGGTTCTCAAATACCATCGATTTCTCCATAGATACATTCAAACATAAATGGAGTTTTTGGACATCGCATCATTAGGTGCAACTTATATATATGTTGTCAAAATCGAGCAAAAATTTAAGCGGAAGAGGCGAGAGTTTGGATCTGGAAATTCCTCACAGTTGAAGTAGGGCAAAGGCAGTCCCAACCCACCAAACAAGGGACAAAGAAAATATGGCCACTCTTAGGAAAACCAGTCCAAGCTGCAACCCAAGAAGGGTAATGAGAAGTCAAAGAAGCACACAAGAAAGTGGTGTGAATACCATAAAATCCTTTGGCACAACATTGAAGAATGTCGCTCTAAGCAGTCGCTAGTGGCCGAGATCATAGCTTTCGAGTCGGAGGCAGATTCTGACTTTGAATCAAATCCAGAAAATCAGAAGAAAATTATCAATCCTAAACCCAGTGCCACTGTCGCTGCCACCAAAGTCCAACCAATCAAACTAGAAGAACCAGAAAAAGGGGAATGCCTCTTTCACTCATAGATGTGGGTAAAGGGGGCTCCTCTTCATTTCATTGTTGATAGTGACAGTCAGAATAACCTGATCTCAGCAGAGGTCGTCAAGCGGTTGCACTTGTCAATAACACCACATCCATAGCCCTACACCATCAACTGGCTTCACCAAGGAAGAGATCTCTGCGTTAACCAACAGTGTCGTATGCCCTACGACATCAAGCCCTTCAAAGACCAGGTATTGTGTGATATTGCTCCCCTTGAAGTTTGTAATGTTCTTTTAGGCCAACCATATTTGTGGAAGTGACATGTTGTGTATGAGTTTAGACCCCACAATGTTATTATTTCTTTTGGTAGACAATTGTATAGGATACCAGAGGTAGCGTTTCCTACCGTTATTTCTTTAATCTCTGCTAAGCAATGTTGTAAGGTCATTTCATAGATCAGGAAGTTCGTCTTATTTTTGATCCATGCTCATGGTAATTGGAAGGTCGCCACCACATCCATGACCTCTACAAAGAGCCTCTATTTGTAGCAGAAGCAAGTGGAGAGGATCGTGGAAGAGTACAAAGACATATTCTCCTCACCCACCGGGGTATCGACGCACTGCCAAGTCAAGCATCCAATTGATCTAACCCACGATGCACCTCTGCCTAATGGAGCAGTATATCATTGCTTGCTGATGTAAAATGAATAAATCAAGCGCCAGATCCAAGAGCCGCTTCAAAAGGGGCACATCACGACCCAACTCCTTCCCTTGTGGAAGCCCGATTGTACTGGTGCAAAAGAAAGATGGGACCTGGCGACTGTGCATTGATTACAAAGCATTAAACAAAATCACAGTTAGGAATTGGTACCTAATTCCTCGAATTGATGACCTTATTGACCAACTCAAGGGGGGAAATCTCTTCAACAAGATTGACCTAAAGTCTGGTTGCTTCCAGGTTCCCATCAAACCAATTGATGTATGGAAGACAACTTTCAAATATAAAGAAGGTCTCTTCGAATAGTTAGCCATGCCCTTTGGCTTAACAAATGCACCATCAACTTTCATGAGTTTGATGGATGATGTATTGAGAGCCTTCACCAACTCTTTTGTGGTGGTATATCTGGATGACATCCTTATATTCAATAGAACTTGGGAGGAGCACATGCAACATATTCAATAGGTTTTGAGCACTCTGCAACAACACAAGCTATATGCCAACTTGGAAAAATGCTCCTTTGGCATGAACAAGCTTGAATACTTGATCTACATTGTTGATGAGCATGGGGTACATGTGGTTCTAGCTAAGATCAAAGTTATTTGTCACTAGCTAGCCCCGACCACACTAACCAAGCTTCGAAGCTTCTTGGGACTTGCCAACTTCTACCAAAGGTTCATGTTGGGATGCTCCCATATTGCATGGGCCCTCAGCCAAGTAACAAAGGGCGGTGGCAAGGCAAAGTTAGCATGTAGGAAGGCACAATAATAAGCATTTGATTATCTGAATGTAGTAGCGCACCTTGGTATTGTGCTACTACTGCAACTGGGGTGGTATTATTTTTTGTACCTTGAGGTAGCCTTTATGCTAGGGTTTATCTGTTGGTTCATAATTGGACTTGATTTGTGAATGAAATATGTATAATAAAGTTTGCTTGGTTTTTCCCAAGATAAATATCTTGTGTTCTTTTGTCTCACTACTACATATTGAAAAATTTGCGACGACCACTTGCGATGAAAGTACTCTTTCGTCGCAACATGCAAGAGAAAAAGTTCAATTTTTCTAAATCCACCCCGTATTC
>ML831854.1:36501-59738 GCA_009831015.1 Picea engelmannii | reverse complement strand
AATTTTGAGACCCCATCCCTAGGAAAGCCACTCAGGGGTTGGGTGTGTTACAAATATGTATCATAGCATGGTTACAACACTTGGCCTGCTTGGGCTCATGGACGAGTTGCGTAAAAACCATATTTAAAGAACTTTAAGGGTGACGCCCTACCTTACCTCTTTCCTAAAGAGTCAGGTTAAACCTTTACTGAAGAAAAGAGTGAAAGATTTCTCCTATGTGTGGTGTATTTAAGAATTATGAACTATGTGTTGTTCATGAACTAATAGATTGTTAGCTAACAACAAGTGTTTTGTCAGCACTCAAGCAATCAGTGAATTGTGGAAAACTACAAGCATAAAGGATGGTGACACGCCATGAAGTGGGGGATGGCTCCCACATTAGAGACAAAGAGTCTGACAAGAGGAGGGCAGTGGAGACCCCTCTGGATCTGGATGAAACTGTAAGCAGCCTCATGGATGAATTACATAGTTGCAAGGCCAAGAACGAGAGATTGATAAAGGAGCAAGAAAAACAAACATAAATTAATGCAGTCTTGCTACAGAGCTTATCCGATATACAGAGGCAACTACAACATGGACCTGCAACCGGTCATGCGGACCGATGACATACAAAGAGAAGTCAAAGTTCACCTGAGATACAAAGACGTGGTCCCATATGTGGCCACACTAGGAGGAGTACCTCGAGGAAGGTCCAACCTGGAGATAGTGGACACTCATCGGAAGAGTCCCTTGGAAAGGAAATTGGTAACTCTGAGGAATCGTCTAGTAGCAAAACTAACTCACATTCTCAAAGGAAAGCTAAGAAGCGAAAGCATTCCAAAAGCCATGACCTTGAAGTGTTCAAGAAATCCAAACCACCCTCTTTCAATGGAGAGATTGAAAAGGGGGAAGAGGCAGAAGCTTGGCTCCCTGGTTTAAAGAAGTACTTCAGAGTCCATGACTACTCTAAAAACTTGAAGGCTCAAACAACCATCTTCAACCTAAATGGAAAGGCTTCCATTTGGTGGGAAGACCTTAAGAATGTGAAAGGAATCCATTAAGAGGACTTCTCATGGAAACAATTTGAGAAACACTTCAAGAAGAAGTATCTATAAGAGAAATACTTTGATGGGAAGACTAAGGATTTATATGAACTCAAGGTGGGAAAAATTGTCATAGAGGAATATGTCAATAAATTCCTTGAGATGCTGAGGTATGTACCCTACGTAAAGGATGAAAAGGTAAAAATGCAATGATTTATTAGTGGGTTACCTTAGACCTACCAGATTGAGTTTGACAAGCCAAAGACCTTAGAAGACACTATCCATAAGGCAAGGTATTGTTATGAACAGTTCGAGAGTCAGACAAAACCTCGCGAGGACTAGAAGAAGAAGAGTAGTTCGGGATCCCAGAAGAAGGGGTTCAAATCCTCAAGATTTAAGAACTATAGGAAGGACTCTCGGATAAGCCTTCCTACTAGAAGTGTATATCAGCAAAATTTCCCCTCCCATAGTGGGAATAGACCTTTTGGAGCAACTCCAAGAAAGACTGATAACCCAAAGAAGGAGCCCTGAAAATGTGGGGGTTGTGGAGAAGAACATCTACTAAGGGATTGTCCACACAGACAATAGAATAGTAGGCAAGTCTACAATATCCAAGAAGCTACCACAATCAATGATGTGGCTAGGAGCATGCTAACCACCAAGCTTTAGTGGTGGAGATGGAAGGTATGATCGCCAAGCATCAAATTTCTATTTTAATTGACCCTAGTTCTAATTTGAGTTATGTGGCCCCTCAAACTGTTGATAAGTGTAAATTTCAACCAGTTAGAAATGTTAAGCCATGGTTAGTACAACTAGCCACTGTCACCAAAAGAAAAGTAGCAGAGGTCATACCAGCTTGCCAGTTCATTATGGGTGGATTACCCACCCAAGCTACCCTTAACATACTTCCCCTAGGATCTTATGAACCGTTGATTGGTATGGACCGGTTAGCTGCTTACAAAACTAAGTTGGACTGCTACCATAAACCTTTAGAATGTGTAAATGAAGGAAGGAGAAAGATAACCCTCCAAGGGATTTAGAAGCATGTCTTAGTGAGACGAATATCAGCCCTTAAAATGAAAAGTATTGCAGAAAGGGATGTCCTCTATATGCAATACATGTGTTTGAATCTATTGAGGATGACAAACCAAACCTAGAGGACCACCCCATATTAAGAGATTATATAGATGTGTTCCCAGAAGAGGTATTGGATCTACCTCTGAGAAGAGACATTGACTTCTTGATAGAACTTGCACCAAGAGAAGTGTTAGTGTCTAGGACATCTTATAGGATGAGTACACATGAGCTAGTTGAGCTAAAGCTACAGGTAAAGGAAATGATGGACAAAGGCTACATCCGACCCAATGTATCTCCATGGGGAGCTCCAATCTTGTTTGTAAAGAAGAAAGATGGCACACTCCCACTGTGCATATATTATAGACAACTCAATAAGACAACCATAAAGAACAAGTACCCCTTACCAAGAATCAATGACTTGTTCGACCAATTAGGGGGCGCTTCCATTTTCTCAAAGATTGAATTAAGGTCTGGATACCATCAAGTCCAAATCAATGATGGAGACATCCACAAAACATCCTTCAGGACCAGATATGATCACTATGAATTTGTGGTGGTGCCATTTGGATTAACCAATGCTGCCACCTCTTTTATGTGCTTGATGAATAATGTACTCAACAAATTCCTAGACAAATTTGTATTGGTTTTCATTGATGATATCTTAATCTACCACAAGAACAGAGAGGAGCATGAAGAACATCTTAGACTTGTACTTCAAGTACTAAGAGAACATCGGCTCTACGCTAAGTTTAGCAAGTGTGACTTTTTCCATAAGCAAGTCCATTACTTTGGCCATGTTATTTCTAAATAAGGAGTGGCAGTAGACCCTGACAAGATCATATCTATTATGGAATCACCTACCCCAAAGGATGTATATGATATCATATCCTTTATGGGCTTAGCAAGATATTATAGAAGGTTCATAAAAGGACTTTCCAAAATTGGTTGTCCAATCACTGCCCTTCAGAAAAAGGGGGTTGAATTCACATGGACATCAGAATGTGAAGAAAGATTTCAGGAACTGAAATACCTTCTGACCCATGTGCCCGTGCTAAAGATTGTAGACCCTGATAATGAATTCATCCTGTGCACAGATGCCTACAAGGAAGGACTCAGAGGAGTCCTTATGCAAGAAGGGAGCATAATTTGCTACGAATCCAGAAAATTGAATGACCATGAAATCAATTATGTGATCCATGATCTAGAGTTTGTTGCCATAGTGCATGCTTTAAAAATGTGGAGGCATTACCTCCTGGGTAGGAGATTTGTACTTATGACAGACCACTATGGGTTGAGGCACATGTTTGATCAACCAAAACTTAATGCTAGATAAGCTAGGTGGATGGATCTCCTTAGTGAGTTTGATTTTGAAATCAAACACATCAAGGGAAAGGAAAATCAGGTAGCTGATGCCCTTAGCAGAAGTGTGAAAATGATTCACCTGGAAACGATGAGCACCTGTGAAACGAATGTCGGGGAAAGAGTCAGGAATGCACAAGAAAAAGATGCATTCTTCAAGACTATGACATCATACCTAAAGCAAGAACCCACGAGGCTAAAGTATTAAGGCTATCAGATGATGGATGAAGGTCTGCTAACTTACATAAACATATTGTATATCCCAAGTTGTGATGACTTGAAGAGATTCATAATGGACGAACTGCACAAGAGACCATAAATTGGTCACCCAGGATATCATAAAATGATCACGGCCACTAGGAAACAATTCTATTGGCCTGGATTGAAAAAGGACATAGTTGATTATTTAACTAAGTGTCTAGAATGAAAACAAGTTAAGGAAGAACATCGGCACCCAGCAGGGTTGTTACAACCTCTACCAATTTCAGAATGGACATGGGAAACCATCTTCATGGATTTCAACACTGGATTACCAAAATCGACCAAGCAGAATGATGCCATGATGGTAGTGGTGGACAAATTGAACAAGTCTGCTCACTTAGTACCTGTCAAATCAACTTGTAAGGCAATAGATATTGCCAAAATTTTCATGAAGGAGATATTCAGACTGCATGGCATGCCTAGGGAGATCGTATTTGACAGAGACACAAAATTCACTTCAAGCTTTTGGAAATCCTTGATGGTTGGTTTTGAGACTAAATTCTTGTTTAGCACAACCTATCACCCTCAAACTGATGGACAGACAGAAAGAGTAAACCAAATATTAGAAGACATGCTAAGAATGCATGTAATGCATTAGCCTAAGAAGTGGGAAGACTACCTGCGATTGGTATAATTTGCCTACAACAATGGTTATCAAGGGTCACTGATGACGAGCCCTTTTCGAAGCCCTCTATGGTAGTCAATGCAAGACTCCAGTCAACTGGAGTAATCAAGTGGATAGAATTTCAATTGAACCTGACATGCTGAAAGAAATGGAACAACAAGTGATTCAGATAAAGCAAAATTTGAAAATTGCTCAGGATAGACAGAAGAGTTACGCCGACAAAAAAAGAACTCCCAAAGAGTTCAAGACAGTAGACCATGTCTATCTAAGGGTTAGGCCCAGGAAGAATTCCCTGAGAATGGGAGCTTATGCCAAGCTGGCACATCAGTGTTGTGGACCCTTTGAAGTCGTAGAAAGAATGGGACATGTAGCCTATAGGCTAGGACTCCCTCCTAGAGTAAAGGCACATGGTGTTTTCCATGTTTCATTATTGAAGAAATATGTACATGATTCTAATCATATAATTGACTGGTTTGTGATCCAAGTGGAGCTGGAGGGAGAATTCCTGCTAGAACCTCAATGCATACTAGACAGGATGGAAAACCCACTCAGGAACTGAACCATTGCACAGGTCAAGGTCCAGTGGAAACACTTTGGCCCAGATGAGGCTACGTGGGAAATGGAGGATGCCCTGAGGCAGGCATATCCATTTTTGTTTACTTCTGTATATACATAGCATGTTGACAGATATAACATTGAGGATGATGTTCCTTTAAGGGGGAGGGAATTGTAACACCCTGTTTCCCCCAGTTTGTAAATATAACTATGTTGGCAAGGGACTATGGAAAACTCAATATGTGTGAATGTTTGATTTGATGGACCTTTGCATAAAAGGTCAATGAATGTAAATTATGTTATTTACTAGAAAAAATTATAAGTGTTGCATTATTGCTGGAAAGGGGGTGTACTAAGAGAGACCACGAATGCTATGAAAGAGATGGTGAAGGGGACCAGGAATGGTTGCGTTAACCTCCACCAAACTAGTACCTTACTGGATTTAATTGCTCAGGACCCAAACAGTCCTCTGACCCAAGAATGAATTACAGTAAGGCTGGTAGGTGGGAAGACGTCCTCAAGAGTTAATGAGGGGATGGGGAAGAGCACCCATCTGTAAGGCTTTCAAACCTAACCACGGACTGGGAATTTGAGCCACACACAACCTTGATGAGAAAGGCAAGAAAGGAAGGTGTGGTGGGCAGAGGAATACCTGCGAAGAATGCAGAGATGAGAGACTAAGCTCTCGGGTTCAAAGAAGAACTAAGAAATGAGCGTTCTGGTCGCAGGGAAATGGCTAGCAGGGTTATGATACAAGTTAATAAATGAGGTTGGTGCTCATTGCTTGGTATCGTGTAAACCATTGCCAAGATCCCACAGGAGGAGGAGAGTAACCTCCGTCCCTACTGTCGCTGAGCCGAAAGAAAGGATTTTATCGCAGAGCATCGTGGTCTAGCTCGGGGGTGGCTAGTGGTAAATCCATTAGGAGTGACTGAGCCTATGGTTGGGTGGAAACGAACACCTCTTTCAGCAGTCACTTCACGTTATCTGGTTCTGATAAGTATTTTCCTACTTTATGTATTAAACTAAAATAATGGATGAATGCTTGAGTTTGTGTATATATGTGTATTTATAAATAGTTTATATGTGGAATGGTCGTGATATGTGTAAGCATTCATCTCCTTGTGAACTTATGCTTCTGATTGATAGTCTGTATGCCCAAGCTTAGTCCCTAAGGCTCCTTAGGACGTAAGCTTGTAAGACGACCGAGATAGAGACATCTTGTCGATATGAACTGGGTCGTTTGAAGAGGATACCTCTCTAAGATTCCTTGTTTTGTGGTTGGGACTCCAGGCCCAAGTCCTTAACCATTTCATGATAAATCTAAGGAAGGATAGCGAAGTTCAAGCCTTGATATGGGAGGTCTCTTCGTTTGGAAGACAAATGGACGAGATCTGTTCGAGAGGAACCATATGATCAATACCTAGGAACCTTAGGATAATCGCAAGGAAGCTAATTCCTCCTGGGTTCGGAGCTCCGAAATTCCGGGACTTCGGAGTATGACCAACCTTACCAGCCTTATACTGGCCAAAGGTAACTGGGAGACTCAGTTTCTCGTAACGTTGACCGACGTTAGGTAGTTTCCCGGGTTGTTAGGTGAACCTATCTTACCAACTAAACCGGGATCTAAAACCCCGAAGGCCAGAGCCACGAAGGACCTAGAACCGTAGATCGAAGGATCCTTTGGGTCCTTTCCCAACTGTCAATATACCAAGGATGCAGAGTGCTAGCCCTTTTAGTTAAGAGATTGGACCCTTCGGGAGACGAGAGGAGTTTGTATCACAACACTTCCGAACGCTAAATCACCGAGGTAACAAGAGTCGTAGATCTATAAATTTACATGACGGGATCTCAGCCGTGAGATCTGAGGAATGTTAGAAGTTTGTCAATCTACGGTGACATGGTGTAGTGACATCACCCAGGGTGACATGGACCCCAGCTTGATGTGCTACGTGTCACTCAGATTCGTGTGTATCACATACCCTATAGGCCCATTGGAACGTAACACATGTCACCCTTACCCATCCTATGTGTCAGTTCCTAGTACGTGTATGCCTAGGCAACGTGGTTTGTGAAGTGGCCGGTACTCCGGGACTCCAGAGGATCTAGGATGTATTACGGTAAAGAGACTGAATGACCCGAAGGCCAGAGCCACATGGTGATCTTATGGGACTTCAGAAGTTTGGAACTCCGGGTGGCCTCATGCGTAGATAGTAAAGAGGCGTGAAGCGTCGAATCCCTCCAAATCTGATATAGGAGAAAGAGAGTAAGTCTAGTCATGGGATCGGGCAGTGAATGGTCTCCCACCATGGAGGAAGGAACTTAAAAATAACATGTGTAAGGTGGATGCACATGGCCCTCAACCAATGAACGCCTGAAGAACTTTGGAGAGATATATATGTTGGTTCAAGGTTCAGTTTTGAGCATGGAGACCATGGTTGGAAACTCTGGATGAGCATAGTGTGGTAGAAAAGCCCGAATGAAGGGTTTGATCACTTAAGGAGAAATAAATTTTGAGACCCCATCCCTAGGAAAGCCACTCAGGGGTCGGATGTGTTACATAGAAGCTCTAAGGGTTCTTATCAAGATAGAAATGCCCTCAATAATCTTGCTCCAAGAAATAAAATTGGAGGAATTAGAAGTAGTTCAAGTAGGAAATAAAGCTTTCAAAAATGGCGAAGGATTAGCTATCAAATCATATGGATCCTCAGGAGGAATAATAACATTATGGGACATTACCAAAGTTGAAGAGGAGGTAAGTTATCTCTCTCGGAACTGGCTACTCTCAGTCTTTAAAATCAAGCAGACAAAAATGAAAATTATGATCATAAATGTATATATGCATGTGGGTTATAAGGACAAACTAAAATGTTGGAAATCCATTTCAATCCTCAAAAACACAATAGATTTGCAATCTAGTATCATTGCACGAGACTTCAACACAATCTTAAGCAGTAATGAGAAAAGGGGAGGTAACCTAATTGTGATCCCATGAGGGAGCACATGGAGGACCTCATCTCTGATTAAGATCTCATGGATATTAATCCCGGAAGAGGGAAGTATACCTGGAGTAATAAAAGAATAGGGAGAAATCACATTGCTGTATGCCTAGACCGCTTTCTCATTAACAATAATTTATGCCTTCTTCCCTTCTCCATCTCATCTTAGATCCGCACCTCGTCCACAAAAGACTATAAGCCAATTTCTCTTTCTATGACCTATCTCCAAGATCTTGGGCCTATCCCCTTTAGATTAATCCCACTCTGGTTGCACCATAGTGGAGCGATTTCTCTTATTAACGAGGTCTAGAAAAACCCAATTACTAGATCCCAAAATTACATATGGGAGAAAAAACTTAGAGCTATTAATGCAATAAAGCAGTGGTCTAAATCCTCCTTTGTCCCTCCGACAAAATAAAGAGAGATTAAATTGGATGCCCTGGAGAGCATTCAACAAGAAATGGAGAGTGGAGAGATCATTGGTGTAGAAAGGAAAGCGAGCCAAGAAGTACATGAGGCCTATCAGAAAGAAGAGGATGAATGGAGGTTGAATAATTCAGGTGGATATTGGTGGCCACCCACCTATTCCAACTGACTCATCTTGACAGTTTTTATTTCAGCACGTTTCTCTGTAATGATGACATTTCTTTGTAATTGTGGGTTATTCACTTCCCGGGATATCTTGAAGCCCTACAAAACATCCAAGTGGATATTTGTGGCTGCCAACCTATTCCAATTGGCTTATTTTGGAAGTTTTCATGTCAGTACATCTTTTTGTACTTCCAGAGTCATTTTTTTTTTGGTTCCGACTTGCCATAGTCAAAGTACAACTAAAGTCAAAGTTTGATGTCATAATGTATATTTCTCAAAAATACCTTTCTAACGGGCTATTACACATCTAAAACGGAGGTCGTATGCAAAATCTACGACCCTGGGAAGTTGAGGTACCAACTTACCCATCAAGGCCCACATAACTTTTGGCATTTCATCTCCTAGGGTTAGGTTTTTGGATGTCTAGGGTTTTCACATTCATGAGTAATATGGCCTCTGGAACCTCATTGTAATCATTCTGTTCAAACGGATGTGCACAGAAGTCACATCTCTTCTCAGAGATAACTACCACCATTCAAGCAAGTTGTTTATGTTCTGCAATTTAATAGTTTCAACCTATTTTCTTTATTCAATAGAAGTTATTGTTCACTAGATATATATTGTTGTTCTCTGTATATTTGTGTTATTGCATTCAATTTGTTATTCATTTCATTCTGCTCATAAATCCGGATCAGTGGTATCAGAGTGGTATGCTCTTCATTTGTTTTTCTTTGTGCATGTCTCTGACAAGATCTGGGTACAGGAAGTTGGGAGTCGAACCAATCGAGCCTTTGCAAGATCGGTCATGCTGAGTTCGACCACAACTCATGGGGGACGATAAGAAAGATGATGGAGTAGGGGATCCTTTTAAATTGTTGCTCGAGGAATCCCTTGCACGACAAAGGAACAAAATGATGGACAACTTTGCACAGATCCTTCAGTGGCTGCCCACATGAGACACATCTTCATCAAGCGGCCACGCAACCCCTTTCAAGGTACATTTAAATTTTGATATTCCATTTTTTAAGGACTGATAGATGTGAATGTTGTAGATAAATGGTTGAATCTACTCGAAGGGTATTTTTCAGTCGACAATTTTTCTGACAGGGAAAATATTACTTTTTCACTCCTCAAGGTCGTCCCCCATGTTAAGGACTAGTGGAATACTTACTCTGAGCAAAGGGCCATAGAAGAATCTACAATATTTGCGGTCACCCTCACATGGGATTCATTCAGGGATGTAATTAAAGAACAATACTACTCTTTTGGAAGCTACGAGGACCAGTGCACAAGATGGACCATGCTGCATCAGGAAAGGGACCAGGCAGTGTCAGATTTCACCAATAATTTCCATACTCTGCGCACCAAATTGGGTATCAAAGACTCTGAATGTCATATGGTTCTCAAATACCATCGATTTCTCCATAGATACATTCAAACATAAATGGAGTTTTTGGACATCGCATCATTAGGTGCAACTTATATATATGTTGTCAAAATCGAGCAAAAATTTAAGCGGAAGAGGCGAGAGTTTGGATCTGGAAATTCCTCACAGTTGAAGTAGGGCAAAGGCAGTCCCAACCCACCAAACAAGGGACAAAGAAAATATGGCCACTCTTAGGAAAACCAGTCCAAGCTGCAACCCAAGAAGGGTAATGAGAAGTCAAAGAAGCACACAAGAAAGTGGTGTGAATACCATAAAATCCTTTGGCACAACATTGAAGAATGTCGCTCTAAGCAGTCGCTAGTGGCCGAGATCATAGCTTTCGAGTCGGAGGCAGATTCTGACTTTGAATCAAATCCAGAAAATCAGAAGAAAATTATCAATCCTAAACCCAGTGCCACTGTCGCTGCCACCAAAGTCCAACCAATCAAACTAGAAGAACCAGAAAAAGGGGAATGCCTCTTTCACTCATAGATGTGGGTAAAGGGGGCTCCTCTTCATTTCATTGTTGATAGTGACAGTCAGAATAACCTGATCTCAGCAGAGGTCGTCAAGCGGTTGCACTTGTCAATAACACCACATCCATAGCCCTACACCATCAACTGGCTTCACCAAGGAAGAGATCTCTGCGTTAACCAACAGTGTCGTATGCCCTACGACATCAAGCCCTTCAAAGACCAGGTATTGTGTGATATTGCTCCCCTTGAAGTTTGTAATGTTCTTTTAGGCCAACCATATTTGTGGAAGTGACATGTTGTGTATGAGTTTAGACCCCACAATGTTATTATTTCTTTTGGTAGACAATTGTATAGGATACCAGAGGTAGCGTTTCCTACCGTTATTTCTTTAATCTCTGCTAAGCAATGTTGTAAGGTCATTTCATAGATCAGGAAGTTCGTCTTATTTTTGATCCATGCTCATGGTAATTGGAAGGTCGCCACCACATCCATGACCTCTACAAAGAGCCTCTATTTGTAGCAGAAGCAAGTGGAGAGGATCGTGGAAGAGTACAAAGACATATTCTCCTCACCCACCGGGGTATCGACGCACTGCCAAGTCAAGCATCCAATTGATCTAACCCACGATGCACCTCTGCCTAATGGAGCAGTATATCATTGCTTGCTGATGTAAAATGAATAAATCAAGCGCCAGATCCAAGAGCCGCTTCAAAAGGGGCACATCACGACCCAACTCCTTCCCTTGTGGAAGCCCGATTGTACTGGTGCAAAAGAAAGATGGGACCTGGCGACTGTGCATTGATTACAAAGCATTAAACAAAATCACAGTTAGGAATTGGTACCTAATTCCTCGAATTGATGACCTTATTGACCAACTCAAGGGGGGAAATCTCTTCAACAAGATTGACCTAAAGTCTGGTTGCTTCCAGGTTCCCATCAAACCAATTGATGTATGGAAGACAACTTTCAAATATAAAGAAGGTCTCTTCGAATAGTTAGCCATGCCCTTTGGCTTAACAAATGCACCATCAACTTTCATGAGTTTGATGGATGATGTATTGAGAGCCTTCACCAACTCTTTTGTGGTGGTATATCTGGATGACATCCTTATATTCAATAGAACTTGGGAGGAGCACATGCAACATATTCAATAGGTTTTGAGCACTCTGCAACAACACAAGCTATATGCCAACTTGGAAAAATGCTCCTTTGGCATGAACAAGCTTGAATACTTGATCTACATTGTTGATGAGCATGGGGTACATGTGGTTCTAGCTAAGATCAAAGTTATTTGTCACTAGCTAGCCCCGACCACACTAACCAAGCTTCGAAGCTTCTTGGGACTTGCCAACTTCTACCAAAGGTTCATGTTGGGATGCTCCCATATTGCATGGGCCCTCAGCCAAGTAACAAAGGGCGGTGGCAAGGCAAAGTTAGCATGTAGGAAGGCACAATAATAAGCATTTGATTATCTGAATGTAGTAGCGCACCTTGGTATTGTGCTACTACTGCAACTGGGGTGGTATTATTTTTTGTACCTTGAGGTAGCCTTTATGCTAGGGTTTATCTGTTGGTTCATAATTGGACTTGATTTGTGAATGAAATATGTATAATAAAGTTTGCTTGGTTTTTCCCAAGATAAATATCTTGTGTTCTTTTGTCTCACTACTACATATTGAAAAATTTGCGACGACCACTTGCGATGAAAGTACTCTTTCGTCGCAACATGCAAGAGAAAAAGTTCAATTTTTCTAAATCCACCCCGTATTCATCGCTATCTCGACGCATGTAATTTGACTAAATTAATATGGTCAATGTTCATCGCAAGCACGATGCATGTAGTTTGTTTAAATTAGTATGGTCAACGTTCGTTGCAAGCGCGATGACTAACCTAACCTTAAAAATGACCGTTAAAAATGACAAATAAATAGGTAGAAAAAAATAAAAATAGGTCACGGTCGTTGCAATTGCGACGATAGTGACCTAAAATTGGACTATAAATATTTGATGGTTTAAATATGTTGTGACAATCTTGCTATAACAACGACGATTCTGAAAGGGTATTTTTGTGCGTAAGAATGTTGCAAAATGTTGTTAGAGGTGGGGAAAAATGTAAAGCGGGTGAAAAGGGTGATGGTAGATGTTATTGCCCTTGTAAAAAATGTTGCTTTGTACGTCCTGTAAGAATTTTAATAGCAACAACTACAAAACATTGTAGGAAATATGGGCACATTAATGGCAGATCTAATGAATATTGTCCCATGGTAATTAGCTATATCTTCATTATCTTTTTATTTTTATTTTTTCAATTATATATATATATATATATATATATATATATATATATATTGTTTGAATGTTTGTTATAGTATACACTAATTTTGCATGATTGTTTGTAATTATAAAGTTAGAGTTGCCCTATAAATTTCATATATATATTGTTTGAATGTTTGTTATAGTATACACTAATTTTGCATGATTGTTTGTAATTATAAAGTTAGAGTTGCCCTCTAAATTTCCGCAGAATATTGCACCAAGTATTAGTAGCAATGATGTTGTACTAGCTGAGGAACATCATCATGATCAAGCAAATGAGGATCTCATGGAAGAAGATGATGGGACAAATCAAGTTAATGATCCCATGGAAGAAGATGATGGGACAAATGAAATGATCCCAGATTTGTTTTCGCAGCTTGATGAGGATGGAGAAAATGCTGGTATTTATGATGAACCTCTATTAGAAAAGGCAAATAAACGACTTTATGAAGGATCAATAACAAATCTTCTCTCCGCTACATTGCTGCTAGTGAACTTAAAGGTTATTATTAATTTGTCGAACACTTGTATGACACAAATACTAAGGTATGTAATATGTTTCATCTCATATTATACATAAATGTTGATTTTTTTCTATTTGTTTTTAGTGTTAATTAACGTGTAAAATAAGAATGCAATTTTTACGATTAATATTCTTACATCAACTTGTTATTTGCTATGTTGTAGATTGTTAGGTGGATTTTTGTTACCATCATCAAATATTTTACCTCACACATATCGAGGTTTGCATGCCATTATGAAAGACATTGGAATGGATTATCAAACTATAGATGCATGTCCTAATGACCATATTATATATTATGGACAACATGCTTTGAAAATAGAATGTACGCAATGTCTTATCATTAGATATCGAATCGACCAAGTAACAAAAAGGGTGCCTCGAAAGGTTCTTCATGATATTCCCATAATTCCACATTTGCAGCGATTGTTCAGGTGTGAAAGCATAGCACAATTTATGGATTACCTGTCGCACACCCACTACAACAACTTAGATTTTTTGTATTTTTCTTCGAGGAACATAATCCTTGAGACTTCTATGGGGCCTAGCGTAGACCCTCTCTTTCCTTATCCTCCTCCAAATGACCACAAGCTAGCCTTAGCGCAAGCGCCTTTCGCAACTCGCGAGTCAGGAATTAAGACTCTCAACTCCCCTTTCTCCAAACATCGATACCCAAGATGCTATATGGGTATGGATCCCTCCTCACTAGCGCCTGTTACATGTAACCGTAGGTTAGGCCAAACACTAGCACCACTCGCAACCTCGCCAGTTGAGGTGTTGAGCTCTCGTGCTCCTCCTTCGTGAATCCCCGAGACACGATAGGTCAATGTTGCGTGGACTCTGCCAAAACGATGCACACACGCCACTTGTAAACCCCGCTATACTCTGCTCACGAGTTGTGTCGCCACCGTCCATCACATGAGACCTTGACTCTCGGTGTTTCACGGCCTTAGCGATCAAGGTGCACCTTCTTCATTCTGCAAAACTCCGAGCCACGATAAGTCAACAGTGGGTTGACTCTTTCCAAGTGTGGCATGTGTCCACCACCGGTTACCCCCTTCCTAGGCTAAATACTAGCGCTACTCGCATCTCGCGACTTTGCAAGTTGGAGTGTTGAGCCCTCAGGCTCCTCATTCGCGAGTTCCCGAGATACGATAAGTCAATAATGGGTTGACTCGTTCCCAGGCGACATGTGTCCATCACCCATCACCCATTCCCACCTTTCTCTGGGTGCTTGTCATTACGCCACCTATCAACCATGCAGTCCCTACTTACAAATGGGTTACATGTTTACACGAGCTCTCGGTGCTCGGCAGTTCGCGACTTCTACAATTGAAAATAAACTTTCTCAAGTTCCGAACCCCCAATAGGCGATACCCACGAAGGTTCTGATCCAACGGTTTTCCCGTGCCTTGGATACAACGGTCACGATCACGTCAGGATCTCTTGAATCATGAGTTCATACAGTTCATAGATCCATCGGTCTCAACATATCTGGGGTATTCCCAAAAGGATTCCGACCGTTCGTCAACCAAATGATAGGGTATTCTTTCTTTCTAATAATTGGGCTCGCTATCCCTTCTGAGCTTGAATCACAAAATTCAACTTCTGGGGGCCTCAAACTCCCATGACTCTGAGACCTCAGAGAGCTACCCTTACGGTCCCAGACTTAACCATTTGTACAAAACCAATGATGACATATAAGCATACACATGCATCCATTATTTCTAGTTTAAAACACCATGCATTCATTCTACACATAAATTATTATGGGCATATAAACACAAGCATGCATTCATGATATTTAGTTCGAAACAGAAGGTATAAAACACTTATCAAATCTACCAGGCATGATGCAACTCCTGCGTTTCCAGGGTTTCTCCAGTCTCTTTTCATGATCCCCCTCGCATGCACTGCTCTCTCTCCTACCACATTTTCTCTCTTGCCAATTTATGTCTGCAAGGTTGCGTGTGGCGCAAATTCCGCTGTCCATGGTCAAGTCTAAGGGCTGTTACGGATGGGAATTTCACCCCCATCCCCTCATTTAACTCTTGAGGAGCCTCCCCACCTACCAATCTGATGGGAAATCCATTCCAGGATCATAGAGCTGCTTTGGTTTGTGAGCAAGTATAAACTAGTACAGTACTGGCTCGGTGGAAGTTAATGCAACCATTCCAGGTCCCTTCCACCACCTCTCATTAGCCATCGTGGTCTCTTTTAGCACATCCCCCTCCCAGCAGTCATGTAACACATATTCATAACATAATTTACATTCATCGACCTTTTATACAAAGGTTCGTCAAATCAAACATTCACGTCTTTGAGTTTGCCATAGCTCTTGGCCAATATAATTATTTTTTACAGACTGGGGGAAACAGGTTGTTATAATTCCCTCCCCTTTAAAGGAACATCGTCCTCGATGTTCTATCTATCAACATGATGTGTATGTACAGACGTAAACAAAATCGCATATGCCTGTTTTATGGCATCTTGCATTTCCCACGTAGCCTCATCTGGGCCAAAATGTTTCCACTGCACCTTGACCTGTGCAATGGTTCAGTTCCCGAGTGGGGTTTCCTTTTTGTCCAGTATGCATCGAGGTTCTGGCAGGGATTCTCCCTTCGGTTCCACCTGGATCACAAACTGGTCAATTATATGATTAGAATCATGTACATATCTCTTCAATAATGAAACATTATGTGCTTTTACCGTGGGAGGAAGTGCTAGCCTATAGGCTACAGGTCCCACTCTATCTAGAACTTCAAAGGTTTCGCAATACCGAGGTGCCAACTTGGCACAAGCTCCCATCCTCATGGAACTCTTCCTAGGCCTAACTCTGAGATATACGTGGTCTCCCGTCTTGAATTCTCTTGGAGTTCTCTTTCGGTCGATGTAACTTTTCTGTCTGTTCTGAGCGACCTTTAGATTTTGTTTTATCTGAGTCACTTGTTGTTCCATTTCTTTCAACATGTCAGGTCCAATAGTAACTCTATTCACGGGATTACTCCAACTGACTGGAGTATTGCACTGTCTACCATAAAGGACTTCGAAAGGGCTCATCTTCAGGGATTCTTGGTAGCCATTGTTGTAGGTGAATTCCACCAGTGGAAGGTAATCTTCCCACTTTTTGAGTTGATGCATTACATGCATCCTTAGCATGTCTTCTGATATTTGGTTCACTCGTTCTGTCTGTCCATCGATTTGAGGATGATAGGCCGTGCTAAACAATAATTTGGTCTCCAAACCAACCATCAAGGATTTCCAAAAGTTGGAAGTAAATTTCGTGTCTCTGTCAGACACGATCTCTTTAGGCATACCATGTAGTCTGAATATCTCCTTCATGAATACGTTGGCGATGTCTATTGCCTTGCAAGTTGACTTGACGAGGATAAAATGAGCGGACTTGCTCAATTTATCCACCACCACCATGATGGCGTCATTCTGTTTGGTCGAGGTTGGTAATACGGTGATGAAATCCATGGAGATGGTTTCCCATTTCCATTCCGGGATTGGCAGGGGTTGTAATAATCCTGCTGGGTGTCGGTGTTCTGCTTTAACCTATTGGCATTCTATGCATTAGGCTAAGTACTCAGCTATGTCTTTCTTCAATCCAGGCCAATAGAATTGTTTCCTGGTGGCTGTGATCATCTTCTGGTATCTTGGATGACCAGTATATGGTCTTTTATGTAGTTCATCCATTATGAACCTCTTCAAGTCATCACAATATGGAATATACAATATGTTTCTGTAAGTTAGTAGACCTCCATGTATCATCTGGTAGCCTTCATACTTTATCCTCGTGGGTTCTTGCTCCAGGTACGAGGTCACGGTCTGGAAAAATGTGTCTATTCATTGTGCATTCCTGACTCTTTCCTTGACATTCGTCTCCCAGGTGCTCACCGCTACCAGATGAATTGTTTTCATACTTCTGCTAAGGGCATCGACCACACTATTTTCCTTTCCCTTGATATGTTTGATTTTGAAATCAAACTCACTAAGAAGGGCCATCCACCTAGCTTGTTTAGCATTGAGTTTTGGTTGGTCAAATAGATATCGCAATCCACAATGGTCTGTCATAAGTACAAATTTCCTTCCCATGAGGTAATGCCTCCACATTTTAAAGGCATGCACTATGGAAGCTAGTTCTAGGTCATGGGTCACATAGTTGACTTCGTGCTCATTCAATTTCCAGGATTCACAACAAACTACACTTACTTCTTACATAAGGACTTCTCCGAGCCCTTCCTTGCAGGCATCTGTGCACATGAGGAAGTTGTTTTCAGGATCAACGATCTTCAACACGGGTGCATGGGTCAGTAGATGTTTTAGGGATTGAAATATTTCTTCACATTCTTGTGTCCACATGAATTTAGCTCCCTTCTTCCGGAGGGCAATGATTGGACAACCAATCTTGGAGAATCCTTTTATAAATCACCTATAGTATTCTACTAAGCCCATAAAGGGTCTGATATCTGAAACGTCCTTTGGGGTAGGCCATTCCATGATAGACCTGATCTTGTCAGGGTCTACTGCTACTCCTTCTTCGGATATGACATGGCCCAAGTAATGTATTTTCTTCTGGAAAAAGTCACACTTGCTGAATTTGGCATAGAGCTGATGTTCTCTTAGCACTTGAAGCACACGTCTAAGATGTTCCTCATGTTCCTCTCTATTCTTGGAGTAAATTAATATATCGTCAATAAAAGCCAGTACAAATTTGTCTAGGAATTTGCTGAGCACATTGTTCATCAAGCACATAAAAGTGGCAGGGGCATTGGTTAATCCAAATGGTACTACCACAAACTCATAGTGACCATATCTCATCCCGAAGGCAGTTTTGTGGATGTCTTCACCCTTGATTAAGACTTGATGGTATCCAGATCTCAAGTCAATATTTGAGAAGATGGAAGCACCTCCCAGTTGATCAAACAGGTCATCGATTCTGGGTAAGGGGTACTTGTTCTTTATGGTTACCTTATTAAGTTGTCTATAATCTATGCACAATCGGAGGGTACCATCTTTCTTCTTTACAAACAGAACTGGTGCTCCCCATGGAGACACACCAGGCCGGATATAACCTTTGTCCATCATTTCCTTTAGTTGTAATTTAAGCTCAACTAGCTTGGGTGTTCTCATCCTGTAGGGTGTCCTAGACACTGGCACTGCTCCTGGTGCAAGTTCTATCGAGAAGTCAATGCCCCTTCTCAGACGTAGACCCAATACCTCTTCCAGAAATACATCTCTATATTCTCTTAGTGTGGGGTGATCTTCGAGGCTCAGTTTGTCATCTTCAACCGATTCCAACATCTGTATCGCATAAAGTGGACATCCCTTTCTGCAATACTTTCTCACTTGGAGGGTTGATATTCATCTCACCGAGATAGTTTTTTGGATCCCTCGAAGGGTTATCCTTCTTCCTTCTTCACCTACACATTCTATGGTTTTATGGTAACAGTCTAGTCTGGCTTTATATGTGGCTAGCCAGTCCATTCCAATCAACAGGTCATATGATCCTAGGGGTAGTATGTTAAGGGTTGCTTGGGTGGGGAATTCACCCATAGTGAATTGGCAAGCTGGTATGACCTTCGCTACCTTTCTTTTGGTGCCAGTGGCTAAATGTACCAACCATGGCTTGGCGTGTTTATGTGGCTGTAATTTACACTTATCAACACCCTTGGGGGCTATATAACTCAAATTTGAACCAGGGTCAATTAGAATAGACACTAGATGGTTGGTGATCATACCTTCCATCTCCACCACTGAAGGTTGGTGGTCAACTTGTTTATTATCCAAGGCTGCATAAATTTGTGGCACACTCCTGGCTACGTCATTGACGGTGGTAGCTTCCTGAACATTGTAAAATCTCCGACTGTTCTATTGTCGGTGCGAGCAGTCCCTCAGTAGATGTTCTTCTCCACAACCCCAACATTTCAAGGGTTCTCTCTTTGGGTTATCAATATTTCCTAGGGTAGATCCAGAAGGTTTATTTATGCTCTGGGAGGGTAAATTTTGCTGATGTACACTTCGGGTTGGGAAGTTCATCCTTGAGTCCTTCTTATAGTTTCTAAATATTGGGGATTTAAACCCCTTTTTCTGGAATTACAAACTATTCTTCTGCTTCCAGTTTTCGCGAGGTTTTGTCTGATGCCCCAGCTATTCGTAACAATATCTTGCCTTTCAAATAATGTCTTCTAGGGTCTTTGGCTCGTCAAACTCAATCCTTTTCTGATAGTCCTTAGGTAGTCCACTGATGAATCGTTGCACCTTTTCCTTTTCTGCTTTTATATAGGTTACGTACCTCAAAAACTCAAGGAATCTTTCGACATATTCCTCTATGGTGAGTTGCCCCAATTTGAGTTCATAGAATTCTTTAGTCTTCTCATCCAAATACTTTTATGACAGATACTTCTTTCTGAAGTATTTCTCAAACCGTTCCTAAGATAGGTCCTCTTCGTGAATCCCTTTTACATTCTTAAGGTCTTCCCACCAAATGGAAGCCTTTCCATTCAAGTTGAAAGTGGCTACTCAGGCCTTCAAGTTTTCTGAGAAGCCATGGACTCTAAAATACTTCTTTAGTCCAAGCAGCCAGGCCTTCGCGTCCTCCCCTTTCTTTATTTCACCGTTAAAAGAGGGTGGTTTAGCCTTCTTGAATTCTTCGAGATTGTGACTTTTGGAATGCTTTTGCTTCTTCCATTTTCTTCAGGAATAAGAACTAGTTATGCTACTAGAAGATTCCTCCAAGTCACCAGTTTCCTTTCTCAAGGAATCGTCCGACGCTTGTCCCTTATCTCTGGGGTGGACCTTTCTCGAGGTGCTCTTCCCAGTGTGGCCACTTAAAAGACCACATTTCCGTATCTCAGGTGGACTTCGACTTTTCTTTGTCTGTCGTCGGTCAGCATGACTGGTGTCAGGTTCATTCTACAGTTGTCTTTGTTTGTCAGATAAAATCTGCAACAAGACTGCATTAATTTCTATCTGCTTCTCTTGCTCTTTTATCAACCTCTCGTTGTCGGCCTTGCAGCTCTGTAGTTCGACAATGAGGCTTCTCATAGTCTCAGCTAGATAGGGAGGGGTCTCTACCGCTCTCCTTTTGTCAGACTCTTCGTCTATGCTGTGGGAGCCATCCCCCACTTCGTGGTTCGTCACCATTCTATGCGTTTGCAGTTTCCCGCAGTTGATCGTCCACTTGTTGTGCAAGAAAAACACTTATTGTTAGTCAACATTATATTCATTCACAATCAATGCATAATTCATATTTTTCAAATGCACACACACAATAGGAATTTTCATTCTTAACTTCGGCTTTTGCTAAAGGGGTTAAGATAGAAGGTTACTCTTTTTAAGAGTACTTCAAATGGAGTTTCTACGCAACTCGTTCATGAGCCCAAGCAGGACAAGTGTTTTAACCATGCTCTGATACCAATTTGTTGCACACCCACTACAACAACTTAGATTTTTCATCTTTTTCTTCGAGGAACAAAATCCTCAAGACTTCTATGGGGCCTAGAGTAGACCCTCTCTTTCCTTATCCTCCTCTAAATGACCACAAGCTGGACTTAGCGCAAGCAACTTTCGCAACTCACGAGTGAGGAATCAAGACTCTTGACTCCCCTTTCTCCAAACACCGATACCCGAGATGCTATACGGGTATGGGTCTGTCCTCACTAGCGCCTGCTACATGTAAACGTAGGCTAGGCCAAACACTAGCACTACTCATAACCTCGCCAGTTGAGGTGTTGAGCTCTCGTGCTCCTCCTTCACGAATCCACGAGACGCGATAGGTCAATGTTGCATGGACTCTGTGAAAATTATGCGCACACGCCACTTGTCAACCCCGCTATACTCTGCTCATGAGCTGTGTCACCACCGCTCGTCGCATGAGACCTTGGCTCTCGGCGTTTCACGGCCTTAGCGATCAAGGTGCAACTTCTTCATCCTGCAAAACCCTGAGCCACGATAAGTCAACAGTGGGTTGACTCTTTCCTAGTGTGACATGTGTCCACCACCGGTTACTCACTTCCTAGGATAAATACTAGCGCTACTCGCATCTCACGACTTCGCGAGTTGGAGTGTTGAGCCCTCATGCTCCTCCTTCACGAGTTCCCGAGATACGATAAGTCAACAATGGGTTGAATCCTTCCCAGGTGACATGTGTCCATCACCCGTCACCCGTTCTCATCTTTCTCTGGGCGCTTGTTGTTATTCCACCTATCAACCACGCGGTCCCCACTTACAAATGGGTTACATGTTTACACGAGCTCTCAGTTCTTGGCACTTCGTGACTTCTACAATCGAAAAGAAACTCTCTCAAGTTCTGAATCCTCGATAGGCGATACCCACGAAGGTTCTGATCCAACGGTTCTCCCGTGCCTTGGATCCAACGGTCATGATCACGTCATGATCTCATGAATCATGAGTTCATACAGCCCTACCCTTGACCACTCCAAGTCGCTAGTCAACAAAATGCTACTCTCCTGCCTATACAGAGGCTAAGATCGACGGTCAATAGGGCTCCGACAGATCCTTGGATCTATGGTCCGAGATCCCATCGCTACATGCGAAGGCTGAAAGGGTCAAGGTGTTAACACCTACACTCCTCCTCTAGATCCATCGGTCTCAACATATCTAGGGTATTCCCAAAAGGATTCCGACCGTTCGTCAACCAAATGATAGGGTATTCTTTCTTTCTAATAATTGGGCTCGCTATCCCTTCTGAGCTTGAATCACAAAATTCAACTTCTGGGGGCCTCAAACTCCCATGACTCTGAGACCTCAGAGAGCTACCCTTACGGTCCCAGACTTAACCATTTGTACAAAACCAATGATGACATATAAGCATACACATGCATCCATTATTTCCAGTTTAAAACACCATGCATTCATTCTACACATTAATTATTATGGGCATATAAACACAAGCATGCATTCATGATATTTAGTTCGAAACAAAAGGTATAAAACACTTATCAAATCTACCAGGCATGATGCAACTACTGAGAGGGGTGCTCAATTCCAGCCAACCGTAGGCTCAGTGACTCCAAACGGATTTACCACTAGCCACCTCCGAGCTAGACCACGATGCTTTGAGGTTGAGTCTACTACTTCCAGCTCAATAGAAATCAAGGACAAAGGTTACTCTCCTTCTCCTGATGGAGGAAAATAATCCAAGATGAAGGTTAATCTCCTTCTCCTGGTATTCAAAACTCCTACATTTCCAGGGTTTCTCTAGTCTCTTTTTGCGATCCCCCTCGCGCGCACTGCTCTCTCTCCTACCACATTTTCTGTATTTCCATTTTATGCCTGCAAGGTTGCGTGGCGTGAATTCCGCCATCCGTGGTCAGGTTTGAGGGCTGTTACGGATGGGCGGTTCACCCCCATCCCCTCATTTAACTCTTGAGGAGACTCCCCACCTACCAATCTGACGGGAAATCCATTCCAGGATTAGAGAGCTGCTTTGGTTTATGAACAAGTGTAAACCAGTACAGTACTGGATCGGTGGAAGTTAACGCAACCATTACAGGTCCCTTCCACCACCTCTCATTAGCCATCGTGGTCTCTTTTAGCACATCCCCCTCCCAGCAGTCATGCAACACATATTCATGAGATAATTTACATTCATCGACCTTTTATACAAAGGTCCGTCCAATCAAACATTCACGTCTTTGAGTTTTCCATAGTTCTTGGCCAATATAATTATTTTTTTACAGACTGGGGGAAACAGGGTGTTACATTACCATGCACGTAACATAAGTGGAGATGGTGTTCTTCTAATTCCTACCGATGGTTATGCATTTAGGGAAATTAAGGAAAAATGGGAAGATTTCAAAGATGAACCTTGTAATGTTAGGCTTTCATTGGCAGCTGATGGTGTTAATCCATTCAGAAAGCTTAGGTCTATTTACTCAGTGTGGCCTATTTTTGTTATCAACAATAACATTCCTCCTTGGATGTCAATAAAGAGGGAGCACATAATGTTGACAATGATTGTTCCAGGTATTTGTTTACAT
>ML831854.1:5961-16366 GCA_009831015.1 Picea engelmannii | reverse complement strand
CGATCCTTATGAGTATTCAAGATGTGTATGGTGGTCTCTATAGTGTTAAAAGTTTACATAGGTTCTTAATGATGACATTTGATTGTAAATTTACATAGGTTCTTAATGTAGTACTTGTATTGTAAATACACCACATAAAAGCTTCACTACCCAAATATAGTTGTATTGTAAATACATCTTCCCACTTTCCCCTTATAATATGCAAACATTCACTAATATTAATTGTTGGCCCTTGGTTATATAAGCACACGAAGATCAATGAAGAAAAGGCAGAATGCAAACTGCGCGAAAGACACAGTGACTGTGACTGGGTTGAAGTGAGAAAAAGAGCAGAAAATATGGATCAAAGTCAAAGGAAGCAAGCCGTTGAACGAAGAGATCGAGGATGACAGATCAACAAGAAAGAAGGATCGTGGACAAGTCAACAAGTAGAGGAATCCACCATTGGATGCTTTGGATCACTGCTTGAGAAGGAAGGAGAGATAGGCTGGCGAAGCCCTGAAAATGCGGGTCAAGTTGACCTAGGGTTTAGACACCTAGGGTTTTGACAACTAGGTTTCAGCCTAAGGATGTCGGTGAGCTATTGTAATGTATAAATAGAGATCTAAAGGACCTGGGATGAGTTGGTGTCAGGTTAGTGTCGAGTTGGTATTATGATTGTTGCTGTTGTCTTTGTCATTGTGTGATCAAGTGAGTGATTGTGTGAGAACGAAGTGCTGAGTACGAGAGCCTTCTGTATTGTAAGATCTTCAGCTGGGTGCCAAGATCAACCCTGCAGCTGGGTGCGCAAGGAGGGGAGAGATAGAGAGGAGAAGAAAGAAGATCTGCTAACTGAGAGTGCAGGCAAGAACTGTATGCTTCATCTTAATATATTATAAGCATATTTATGTGGACGTAGCCCTAGAGAGAGGGTGAACCATGTATATCTTGTGTCGTATGTGTGATTGAATGTTCTGTTCTTTGTTATTGATTTACTGCTACTATGTTGCTATGATAGATCTGATCTATAGTTGTGTGGAGTACATATAAGCTGATAGGTGATATATGCATGCTATATTGTTCTAGTATTAGACCCACTTGATATTCCCCTTGGTTATAGACATCTCTGTCCTGCAACCCCCCCATCACTGCTTTGGTTGAGACTGCATCTGCTTCGCAGGTGTTGCTGAAAGGGCCAGTAGTTAGGGCTTGTTGGTGATCTCTTGGAGCTGAACCCTGGGTCTTCCCTTGTTCCAACAAATGGTTCCATTGCCGGGACATGAATCTTTTTGAGGGAAAGTCAAGGTGGCTTCCATCAAATACAGAGACTCAAAAGTGGATAGAGGATCAAGAAAAGGACTTCGTTGAAGTCCAGAACAAGAACCCTAATCTTAGTACAGAGGATTGGTTGGAGAAATATATCTTTATTGATATACACGTGATTTTGTTTGGAGGAATCCATCAGGAGCTATATGAGTGGTTAGCTAGGTTAGTAGATACCTAGTTTGAGATAAAATCTAGACCTCTTGTGGTTTGGACATCGGTGCTGATCAAGAATGTCAAGAGAGTTGATAACGCCGTATCATGAGTAGTAGATCATTAGTTTGATAACACCATTGGAGGGTACATAACCGAGTTTGTTGTTGACAGAGTAGAGTCATATAGCCAAGCCGAGAGATATTTCTTCAAGGGACCCAGAGGAAATTTTTTACACTTCCTAATGTTGAGAATCAAGATTCTATTGCATGAGAAGAATATCTTAAAGATACAATAGATTGGTCGAATTTGAAAAAGCTAATGTTCAAGAATTCAGATAGCGACAACGACACAAAATATGGACATACACGCAGTGGGAAAGTGTTCAGAAAAGTTCATCTTGTGAACCTATTCAAGAAGAACTACGGGGATGAGGGTTTCTATAGTGGGGAAGAGGCAGATCTGATGGACAAAGAGCATTCATAACCTACTAGGGCTGAGGAAGGGAAAGCTGAAGAGCCTCGTCGGGAAGAGCCTGAAACTTCAGGAATTGAGCAGAATGCTGAAGTAAGTACTATTATCCCTCATGTTGATTCAATAGCATTAAGCAATCAAAGTAATCCAAGTCACCAGAGCATTCAAAGCACTGTCACTAGTAGTCCACCACATACTCAGTCAGGAACCCTAGGAAGATCTATGGTAGATGAGATGAGGCTCCCTATTTTTAGGGGAGATGGGTCTGAAGACCCTGATCAACACTGGTTCTTATGTGAAGCTGCATGGAATATTAAAAATGTCATCGACGAAGCTGTCAAAAGAACCCAGTTTAGTACCACCCTAAGGGATCACGCACTAAGTTGGTACATGAAGCTTTTTCAAGGACTTGCACAGCCTAAGACGCTAAACCAGATCAAGAACGCGTTGATTGCAGAGTTCAAGAAACCCAAATTGGAATCACAATGTATTACAGAGCTAATATAGATCTAGCAGAAGGTAGCTGAACCTATTTGGGAATTCGATCAGAGATTCAAGACCTTAACATGCCGATTGACTTTTCAGATGCCAGATGAACATAACAAAGAATGGTTCATTCCTTCCCTCTTACCACACATCAAAGTTCATCTGATGCAACAGAAGATTGCTTTGGAGTCTGAGGCGCTGTAGATCACCATAAAGCTAGAGTTAACCCCTATGGGAGAATCCAGCTCAGGTATGAGTCAAATATTGAGTTAGCTAACTAGTTTGTCTCTGCAGGTCGAGGATATGAAGAAAGACAAGGGAAACAATAAAAGAGAAGACATATGGTGTGTCAGATGCAGATCATAAGGCCACGACAAGGAACACTGTCCCTTATTCAATGAATACTTGGCCTCTGGAGCTCCGAGCCCTTTGAAGAAAGTCACCTTACCCTGGTGTGAGGTATGCAGAAATAGACATCGCCCTGGTGAGTGATATTACATGAAAAAGTATGTTCAGAAACCCACAAATTTGTATTGCATGTTCTGTAAGTCTGTGGGGCATGATGATAGGGATTGCAGGGCTTACGAATTCATGCATGAAAGGTCAAGAGACATATGCAGAATTCAAGGTGAAGTACAACAAGAAGGAAACACTACGTAGTATAACTCTCCTAGGAGAGGAAACTTCAATCCTCGCGGTGGATTCAGAGGAAGAGGACGAGGAGGAGGAATGGGTTGAGGCCAATGACAGATCATCTGTTATAGCTGCACACAATTGAGACACTTAGCAAGGGACTGCCAGAACCCTTGCACTACTTGCAACTACTGTAGTTGCTTCGAACACGTTATAGAAGATTGTCCTGTGCTGTTGTCTAAGCTTCAGGAAAGACGAGGACCTCAGTAGAACCCACAAGTGCAACTGATATATGATGAACCTCGTGGAGAAGACCCTAGAGTCACTATTATCACCAGAGGAGGCATTGTTACAGGAGAAGACAGAATGAACCAAGGAAAGACTATAGAAGACTCAGGAGTTAGGAAAGCTATAGAGAAGACCCAAACTTTTGATGCAAAGAAAGAAAGACAAATATTTGAAGAGGTAAGAAAAGAGTTCAAAGCAGACCAAGGATCTTCGTAAAAAACATGACCAGAAGTAAGAGAATATGGAATGCCCTTGGCATTTGATAAATATTCTTTTCCAAAAGAAGGAAAAGAGGTAAGCAAGCTCATGGAATTTTTATATACTTGTATTAAGTTGATTCAAGATGAGAACATTGTACAAGATCTACAAAATTTAATAAGATAATATGAGCTAGGAAAGGTAGACCCCTTACTGAATAGGGAAATACACCAAATCACTAAAAAGAGGAGTACAAATAAGGAACTACACTTGAATTCCCAAATAGGAGAGTATGATATAGACTATGTGGTCCTCGACTTAGGGTCAGAGGTCAATGTCATGATGAAGCAGACCTGGGCACTGATGGGAAAACCGAAGTTGATCTATTCTCCCATCAGGCTTAGGATGGCTAATCAGCAAGCAGTAAGCCCCTTTGGCAGATTAGAACATGTCCTTGTGGACATCGATGGAGTAAGGACGCTTACATATTTTGAGGTAATTGAGATAGTTGATGATAACTGTCCTTACCCTGCAATGTTAGGAATTGATTGGGCTTTCAATTTTTCCACTATGGTTGATTTAAAGAAAAGATGTATGATGTTTGAAAGAGATGGCCTTAGGGTCATTTCAACTTTATATCTAGATGAAGGTCAGCGATACACAGAACCTATCAAAGAAGAAGACCACACATATGAACTAGAAAACATATACAAACTAACAACTAGACAAAAGGATTACATTAATCCTACGACCGATGGGAACATAAGCTGGCGAAGTGACACCACATGTTAATTAGATTCAGAAGAAGCACAGGAGAACTGGTAGAACAAAATGTATGAAGTATCCACAAGGAGTTGTGTTAGATTAACTAGAGAAGTTCGCTGGATCGGCACAACAATAAGTAACGTACCCACCTTTGATGGTCTGAACCCTTTAGAAGACTTCTTATCAGACTTTGAATAAAGTGTACCAACACAACATATATTGTTGGCAATGGACGAGGCATTGAAAGCCACACCAACAAGATGGCGGGGGACACATAAAAACAACATTACAAAATGGGTACAATGTCGTACCCTGATGACAACACGGTTCTCAACACAAGTAGAAGGCTGTGAAGTTCTCTACACAGGTCGAAGTTGCCCAAGAGTAGTGGGTGCACAAATTCATTAACACTCTAGACACAACCCTTATCAACTGGTACCTTCAAGCAGAGATGTGCCTCATCACTACAGATTGGGAAGGTATGACTCATAATTTTGAAACTACCTTCTTCTTTGAAAGTCAATATCCTTTAGTAGATCAAGCATTACAGATTGTAAGACATAAAGTATTTGAGGAGGCCTCTACACTCTCTTTAGAATAAGAAGAGGAGGAATGGACTGCGTCCCTTCAGAAACTGCAAGGCTATTACAACATCAATCCTGATGATCCTAGGAAGGTGAACATCACAGAACAAAAGGCCAGAGAGATGTGGAAGGAATAGGAGTTGAGTTACCATTCATTAGACAACCGATCAAGATTAAGAAGGTCAATATTGGAACAGAGCATACACATAAGTTAAAAAATGTTGGAGATTATTGGGATGCTCTTACCATTGACAAGATTACAGAGTTACTGCATGAATATCAGGACTTGTTTCCAATCAAGTTCATTGAAATGAAGGGCATTAAAGGGCCTATGGGAGAGATGAGGATCCCTTTTAAGCCAGATGCAAGACTAGTCAAACAGATAACCTACAGGTTGAACCCTAAATATAAGGAGAAAGTGAAGATTGAGATCGACAGAATGCTGGAAGCAAGGATTATAGAACCTGTTGAAGAATCAAAATGGATTAGCCCTATGGTGGTGCAAGACAAGAAGACAAGAGAGATCAGGATCTGTGTAGATCTCAGGAAGATGAATGATGCCTGTTTGCATGACCCCTTCCCTACACCATTCACTAACGAAGTGTTGGATAATGTGGGAGGCCATGAGGTATATTCTTTTATAGATGGATTCTCGGGATACCATCAGATCCAGATTGCCAAGGAAGATTGCCATAAGACCACATTTGCAACAGAATGGGGGTCCTACCAGTATACAGTGATGCCATTTGGATTAAATAATTCCCCAGCCATCTTTTCCAGGATGGTGGTCGAAGAATTCAAGGAGTTTCTTCATAAATTCTTAGAAGCATATTTTGATTATTGGACTGTTTTTAGTTGATTGAAAAATCATATTGAATGTATAAGGCTAATGTTGGATAAATGCAGACAATGCCAAATTGCCTTGAATTTGAAGAAATGCATCTTCGTCTCACCATTTGGAGTGTTGTTAGGTCATATTGTATGCAAGCAAGGATTGTTGGTAGATCCATCTAAAATTTCCATTATAGTTGATCTACCCCTCCTACTTCAGTCAAACAACTACGCACTGCACTGGGACACACTAGATATTATAGGAACTTCATTAAAGGATATGCCCAGATTACAACACCCATGGAGAAGATTTTGAAGAAAGATTGTCAGTTTAATTGGACAGAAGAATGCCAATAGAGCTTCGACACACTGAAACAGAAAATGGTCACTGCACCTATTTTGGTCTTTCTAGATTGGAGCAAGGAATTTCATGTACATGTGGATGCATATTCTATTGCATTGGGAGCTATGTTAGCACAACCAGGAACATGAGACATCGACCACCCGTTAGCCTTTGCTAGCAGGAATCTATCCACAACTGAGATTAATTACACCACTACTGAGAGAGAAGAACTAGCCATGGTGTATGCGCTATAGAAATTTCGTCACTACTTATTGGGAGGACACTTTAAAATGTTTACTGATCACTCCGTGATAAAATACCTAGTCAACAAGCTAGTGTTGGGGGGAAGAATATGCAGATGGATTCTGCTGTTTCAGGAATATGACTTTGATATCGTAGTAAAGCTAGGAAGAATGAACAAAGGTCTTGACCACTTGTCAAGGTTGGAACATGGTGAAGAGCCGACCAGTTTGGAGGATGCATTGCCATATGCACAGTTACTGGCCATTAGAAATATTGTTCACCACTTCGCAGAGATAGTCTAGTTCCTATCAACAGGAATGACACCTAGTGAGTATACAATTCCCCAGAAGAAACAACTAGTAGTGCGCGCTGCATACTTTTCACTTATAGCAGGAAAACTATACAAGATGGGACCTGATGAGATATTGAGAAGGTGTGTTATGGAGGCAGAGAAACCATTGATCCTTGCAGAAGCTCACAAAGGTATCACAAGAGGACATTACGCAAGGAAAGAAACTGTGCAGAAGGTTCTTAGAGCTGGCCTTTGGTGGCCTACCTTACACAGAGATGCTAAAGACTATTACAGAGCCTGCGATGTATGCTAAAGAGTTGGGAAACTGTCCAGAAGAGACGAAATTCCATTAGCACCACAGTTGAACCTACAAGCATTTGAGAAATGGGCCATTGACTTCATTGGAACTATAAACCCACCAGGAAAGTGCATAGGAGCAAGATACATAATTACTGCAACAAAATACTTGACTAGATGGGCCGAAGCAAGAGAAGTTAAGGACTATAGTGCAACTACAGTTGCGCGCTTCATATTTGATGACATCATAAACAGGTTTGGATGCCCAAAGATCCTTATGAGTGATCAAGGCACACATTTCATAAATAAAACAGTTGAAGCCCTGATTGAGGAATTTGCAGTCCACCATAAGAAGAGCACGCCTTACCATCCACAAGAAAATGGGATAGTGGAAGAATTCAACAAGATTTTGGAGACAACGCTGATGAATATTTGTAGTGTGAACATGGCTGACTGGGATTTAAGAGTACCAATAGTACTCTGGGCCTATAGAACCACTTATAAGAAACTAACAATGCAGAGCCATTTTAAGTTGGTGTATGCTCTTGAAGCCGTTGTCCCAATGGAACATTTGGTACCAAGCCTAAGAATTGCTACCTTTACAGATATGAATGACAATGGCGTTGTTCGAGAAAGGCTTGCATAGTTGGTCGAACTAGAAGAAGACATATTTATTGCAAGATTCCATCAGAAGGTACATAAAGGAAGAGAGAAGGCCTACCATGATAGACACATCAAGAAGAAGGCATTTAAACAAGGCGATATAGTATTGGTATATGACAGTAAGTTCATAAAACATCCTGGGAATTTTAGAATGCATTGGCTCGGGCCATATGAGGTCACCTATGTTACAAAAGGAGGAGCTGCGCAGTTGAAGATTTTGAAGGGGGAATGGAACGAAGGATTAGTGAATGGGAGCTAGTTGAAATTGTATTATGACAACCAGTTTCCCCACAAATCTTAGTAAACGCAAGAGGAAAAGGGTCTAGGTACCCGGTGTAGTTGAAACTGGGTACCAGACACAGAAAAGATAGTTTGCACAAGGAAGGAGAGGAGGCATCGAACATAAAGCAGAGGCTTCCCTGCGTAGTTTGAAGTCGAATTAACACAAAAGGATCATATCTGAAGTTCCTCGTGACGAGTCATAGGTAAGTGTTGGGGGCCTGTTGGCCCTTGGTTATAGAAGTACGCAAAGATCAAGGAATAAAAGGCAGGATGCGAACTGCACGAAAGACACATTGATTGTTACTGGTTCGAAGGAGCAAAAGAGCAGAAAAAACAAAGCAAAGTCAAAGGAAGCAAGCCGTTGAATGAAGAGATCAAGGATGGAAGATCAATAAGAAAGAAGGATCATGGAAAATTCAGTAAGCAGAGGAAGCCACCGTTGGATGCTTTGGAGCACCACACGAGAAGGAAGGAAAGATAGGCTGGTGAAGCCCTAAAAACGCGGGTCAAGTTCACCTAGGGTTTAGACACCTAGGGTTTTTGTATCTAGGGTTTTTACACCTAGGTTTCGGCCTAAGGATGTTAGTGAGCTATTATAATGTATAAATAGAGGTCTAAAGGACCTGGGATGAGTTGGTGTCAGGTTAGTGTCAAGTTGGTATTATGATTGTTGATGTTGTCTTTGTCATTGTGTGATCAAGTGAGTAAGATTGTGTGAGAAAGAAGTGCTGAGTATGAGAGCCTTATGTATTGTAAGATCTTCAGCTGGGTGTGAAGATCAACCCTACAGCTGGGTGTGCAGGGAGGGGAGAGGTAGAGAGGAGAAGAAAGAAGATCTGTTAGCTGAGAGCATAGACAAGAACTGTATGCTTCATCTTAATATATTATAAGCACAATTCTGTGGACGTAGACCTAGAGAGAGGGTGAACCACATATATCTTGTGTCGTATGTGTGATTGATGTTCTGTTCTTTGTTATTGATTTACTGCTATTGTGTTGCTGTGATAGATCTGATCTATAGTTGTGTGGGGTAGATATAAGCTGATAGGTGATATATGCATGCTGTATTGTTCTAGTATTAGACCCACTTGATATTCCCCTTGGTTGTAGACATCTCTGTCCTGCAACCCCCCCATAGCTGCTTCAGGTGAGACTGCATATGCTTCGCAGGTGTTTCCAAAAGGGCCAATAGTTAGGGCTTGTTGGTGTGCTCTTGGAGATGAACCCTGGGTCTACCCTTGTGCCAACATTAATCCAATTTTTATCTTCACAAAAATGTGGTGTTGCCATTAAGTCTTAAACAACAAATACTTGAAATATAGGTTCAAATAACAATTGGCGTAGCTTACTCTCCAATGCACATATGAAGTTGAAATTGTAGATGGAGATTCCTCTTTCAATATTCTTCAAAACCCCTTTTGCAACACATGAATAGGAGGTATTGTTAAAATTTCCTCGAGCCAAAGCTTCTCCAATATTAATTTGTACCCTAGAATTCATCTCTTTCTTTGTCTCTAGGATTAGTAGGTGCATGGATTCTGACAATACATAGTTACTAACCATTTGTTGGGACGTGGGTAATAGCTTAATGTCTTGAATTGTCTGCCATAAACCTTATTTGGTTGACATTTCCAACGTCTTTCCACATAACAAGCACTCCACTAGATACTGCCTTATGATAGGATATAATAAAAGAGGATCCCTTTCAAATAATATTTACAACCCCAATCTACATTACTAATTTGAATAATAACTAGATGGAATTCAACTAACACAACTATTTGAGACTTCCAAGCCCTTATTAGCCTATTTAACTCAATTGATTAGACAAGCATAAATAAATTACCAGTAGGGAGGAGCTGTGTGCCCCGACCACCACCTTTTTGGAATTAGCAACATAGTAGACCACATTCCCACCTTCAAAAGCAGGGGGGAAATCCATGTAGTCATTAAGTGTTTCTATATGTCCTGCTTGTAAACTTGGACATCCTCCCCCACTTATGTTCAATGTTGCCCCAACAAAATCCTCGTAAATTCTACATGTCCCTATCAACTAACTACTATACAGACTCACCATCCATTTTCAACTAAACTCACTTGAATTTCTTCACATTGCCACACACACTTGTACTTACCTTCAACTCCAATTTCCCATGCGTTAGTGCACCTTTGTCTTCATGCCTTCAAACAAGCTGGGTAGATAGTCCAATTCTACATTGAAAACCATGAAAGTACATCATCAAGTGTTGAGAATCAAACATTCCTACTCGTATTTTTCTAATGCACTTCTATGTATGTGATTCTCTCTTTAATAGACTCGAGTGCCTGATTTGGCGTTTAAAATATGCTAATTCCTACCAACTTACACCAAACTAGGTACTTACTTCCTTGTGGGGTGCTTTGGCTCCACTACCTTCCAAGCTAGTAGTGAGTCATCCTATGATTTTGTTTAGTCATAAAAGGATGCAAAGTGGCCAACAATGCCACTGGAAACACTAACATTGGAATCCATTCCTTACTTAAAGTCTACATCATTTTTCCTGAACTGCTTAAGTCAAATGAACCATCCAA
>ML831853.1:49584-103362 GCA_009831015.1 Picea engelmannii | reverse complement strand
ATACTCCAATTTGATAGGTTGCACTGTCACAACATGCTGTTAAATTAAGGCTGTGACGAATGGATCCTGACGACCATGTTTCACTGTCACAACTGAAAGGATCTCGTGGACCACGATTTCTGGAGGAGAATGCACATGTAAATAAAGAATTAGCATCAGGCCAGGCTGAGCTTGTGTCATTCGGAATTCCGTCCTCCTCGGATGTAATGCGAATGGATTTCTTCCACGATAAACTCCGATAGACCATGATCTTTCATTATCCTAACGACAACCAAAACGGACACGACAGGTTTGTCCAAAAGAGAGCATATAAGCCGAGCAATATGGGCAAATTTATAGATATGTATTGAAATCGCATAAATTTGGCCAGTGGCATGTTTAGATTTTCCAATTACAAGAAAACATTATCAGTGAACTCTGGGAATCCTCATTCCGGATCGCTTCCAGAGCCAGGCTATGAACGCCTTGGGCCTTTCGTGGATACCCTACTTGCCGTCGGCTCCTTGTTCTCGTACCATTAGTTGCCCCCGTTGAAGATGCAATCGCCAGGCTCCATGTAGTCGGAGAGCGTGGCGATTGTCTGATCCACCGGAGCCCCGGCCTTGACGAGGACGATCACCGACCTCAGCTTCTTGATCGAGAGTACGAAGTCCTTCGGATTGTAGTAGCCCTTTAGAGGCAGGTCGCCTTCGTTCTTGGCGCGCTCCAGGGTTTCGTCCATGCGACTTGCTATGTGATTGTAGATGGAGATCGGGAAGCCTTTCTCTGTGAGGGCCAGGTTCTGGCCCATCACTGCCATACCTGCCAGCCCGATTCTCGAGAGCGCCCCCGCCGCCATTGAAAGAAAAGAAAACTAGAAAACTTGAACTCTAAACCTCTTATATATAAAGGAGGTCAACGATAGCAATACCTCAAACCTGCACTTCAAGACCACAGATCTTTCTGTACACCTGCGAGGATAACCTTTACACAAACAACAAACAAATAAATGTAGCACTCTCCTAAGCTAACTTTCCTATGAATACATCACAGAAAGTTTAGCTTTTTCTACCTGTGGGGAGGAACTCCTCACATAAGCTTCTCACATGAGGAGCTCCATTGCCTCTCATGCTTCATTTACTCTGATGTCATATAAAAAATAAAAGATTTGCAACAAAATTATGTTGATTACAATTATAATATATAAATATATGAATGTTTTGTTCAAATAAGCATACTATAGGCACATTACCTTGTCACAATCATAACAGTTCAGAAAACCATTTAGGAAAACTATGTTATTAAATACGAGTAACAAGACATGTTATTAAATATGAGTAACAAGACAAGAGTTAACTCTTCGTGTATTCTCTTTCAATAGTTGGATATAAAAATATAGCTTAGTTTAAACGTTTTATGGTTTTATTTTTTGATATTTTCGTTTGATTTTGCTTTAAATCGGATGAGGAATGGTTGAATCTGTGTGAGTGGTTAAGTTTATATAATCCTAATGTTTAAGGAGTTTTTCAGCACTCTGAATCTATTTATACATTCAGAAATACAATTTAAACAAATGATTATTTTATCCAAATTCACATCGCCTATTCCGACCAAAAAACCAAAAAAATAAAACATTTAACGAACACCCAAAAATATATATCAAATAATCCAGATAGGGCTTTTTATGCTGAACACTGTTTTTTTTATGCTAGAGACTCTGTTTTTGGGTGCTAGAGAAAATTGAATGCAATGTGTTGCTATGGTGCATAGTGTGCTTGTGTTTTGACGAAATTGCCTATGGTTGGAGATAGAATGTACATCTTAAAGCTCTGAAGAAATAAAGAACAGCTATATGAAACAAGGAGAAATTTCTTGTTGTTGGTGAGATTGAATACCAGATCGATCTGTTACAGAAGTGGCAGCAGGGGAAGAAGTGGCGGCCCCGCAGAAGACGACTGTATAGTTAGTCCCCGAGGGGCAAGTGACGGTTTTGGAGGCTTCATCCTTTGCATAGCCGTACGCCTGGGGGCATTGTTTGTCGAAGAAACGCGAATAATTAGAGGGACTGCAATTCTTCGAATAATTGTCCTCCGCGCAGCAATATTGCGATGTATTGAAAATAGTGCAGGCGCTCATGCATCCGCCGGTTGCCCTTAGTTCTGCGGGACAATTGGCAGTTATGTTGCTGCTACATGCGATCGGTTTGCACTGAGAGTCGGAGGGTATGATCGAGATTGGAAGGTTGAATCCATAGACGAGAGAGATTTCATATTGGTCGACAGGGATGTCATATCCCTCAGCTCCCACCCTGTGACTGAACTTGGCCACAGTCGCATTGGGGCTGATTCCCAGATCTACACAGTTTACTGAAGGTCCGCAGTCCCCAGTTCTGCATTTTCCGAAGGAACAGTCCGTGCGAGTCCAAACCTGGATCCCGTACGGATCATCGAGGAGTTGAGCCGTCCACCACTGCCCACTGTCCAGCTGTGTCCCGTTGAAGAGAGCCATCACTGGCCAAACCGTGAACGGGCACTCGTTGTGGAAATCGTAGGTCGTACCTCCTGCTCCTGCAAGGATCACAAATATAGTAATAAAGTTGGACTCTTGCACTAACAAAAATGATCTATTATTGCAGTTATTACGTACCCTGTATAACCCAAATGTGTAAGGCTGCCATCAACGCGAGCGAAACTCCAATTTCTCCGGCCATTGCAACCGCTGCGACTGAACCTTTCCCTGGAAAAAGCCAAATAATGAACATTCAACCTTTCCATTCGCGATGACAGGCAGGTAATAGGTATGAACCGGACAGAGTATTTATGTTACGGTCCCACATGCAAGAGCGGCGGAGTCACTCACAATCCTGGAATCTTGATGTAACATTGTTTTGTTACTATTTTTCATTAAAATTTCAATTATAAAAAGTATGACTGAAAAATATTTCAAAACATTATAACTAGCACACATCATAACTAGCACAGCCACATAATTGTGGCTGATCAACGCCGAAAGGTTGATAAGATGAAAAGAATCCTTAAAAGAATATATTAAATTTTATTATTGATTAACAAATAAATGGTTGAGCTTCATTTCACTGGTGTTAATATTTTAATTTAATTACTTAGGTGGCAATCAGTTAGCTATCAAAGTAATTTTTAAATATGATTAGGTAATGTAAAAAAGTAAACACATAAACGGATGTCTTTATAATAGCTAGGAAGTTAATGATTGAAATCACAGCCATTTATTTTGTGTGACTACTAAGAATATTCCAGCCATATTTAATCCTGTCCATAGAAAACTTATTAAGCACTAAACCCCTATTAAATCTGCCCATTGTCAATAGGTATACGCCTTTCGGCGTAATAAACGGAGGGTAATTTAAAAAAATTCTAAGCACAAACGTTTCATGAGATATATTTGCCGTCTTGTCAGAATTCAACGGAGTCTTTCCCATCCACACTCTCCCCTCTTTATTAGTCCCTGCCCTTCGGGCTGGACTATTAGTAATCGATTTTCTTTCTCCTATTAGTTTGGCACGAAAACCAATGATGTTTGAATGTTTTAAGTTTTTAAATTGGAGTTCTTATTTGGAAGAGGCTCACAATACCTTAGCTTAAAAAGAGCTTGGAGGACAGATTTAATGAACAGTTTTTAGGAAGTGAAGTAATGCTAGAATTAAGTCTAGCATTACTTTCTTAAAATTAAATGTTGTAAGAGCATTTCCCAATCTTCAACGTTACACTCAATGGCATTGACACATACTCCCTGCACACACTCAATGGCATTGCAAAGTGTCGTACTTCACCTCTACTTCTATCTTTGTTTGTCTTTCCTCTCCTTCTATCATTTCCTCTGATCCATCAAGCATTCTTCTGTCATTTCCTATGATCCATGGAGACATTCTCCTGTATACCTACATGGAGGAACACGTGAAAACGTAAAAGGTAGATGGAGGAACATGTAAAAGGTAGATGGAGGAAAAGTGAAATGGAGGAACATGTAAAAGGTAGATAGAGGAAAAGTGCAATGGAGGAACAAACAAATCTGTCATTTCCTCATGTATACCTACATGAAGGAACACATAAAAACATAAAAGGTAGATGGAGGAACACGTAAAAGGTAGATGGAAGAACAAACAAATTTGTCATTTCCTCATGTATTCCTAGATGGAGGAACAAGCAAAAGGTGCAATGGAGAAACAACCAAATCTGTCATTTTCTTTAATCCATGGAGACATTCTCCTGTATACTTTGATGGAGGAAGAAGCAAAAGGTGCAATGGCAAGAAGAATCCTAATGCAGAAGAAGAGTTCTAGGCAAAAGAAGAAGGTGCAAGCACACAACCTAACAGAAAGCACACCCTCAGAATCTTACTTACCAAAAGCTTTTGTTGAACTGGATGATGTTGTGAGAACCCCAAAAAACAAAGACCTTGAGACCTGCAGCATATGAGTATGTGATAATTTTATTATTTCTTGTAAATCTGTGTAGAAATCTATTTTTTTTTTTAATTTCATGGATTGTTTACTATTACTTTTGATTTATGTACTACTAGTGTTGCTTGTCTGGATGCTCTAGTCGCGCTTCAAGAAATCCTCTACTACTGGTGTTGATTGTCCAAATGCTCTCGTTGAGTTCAAGAAATTCTCTAGTACATGCAACTCAGAAGTTGCCTTTCCCCTTAGCAAGTAGTTGGTATAGCCAAACATGTCCTTCTTTCAGCTTTGCAACCCATTGTATGGTTCACGAGGTTTGAGTAAATCATCCTAGCCAGCTATCGAACCAACCAGATATAGGTTATAGCTTCCAGCTTGTAGCCCGCAAACTAGCATGAGGTCGGCCATAGTAGTTGTGGTAGAGTGCCCGGTGGTTACTATCCCTGCTGTGAAAGTATATCTACCTGTGGTGGATTCCTTGCCTTGCCTTCCTTGTCTGCCTATAATGTAAGTAAGAAAATGAAGAGGGAACAAGTGATTAGTGCTTTCATTATATATACCTAAAACTCTGAACCTGTATTTTGGGTTTTGCGACATACAATTTCTCTTGCTTTGCTTCAATGAAATTCATTATGTTGAACTCTCAGAATTCCTTGTTGACTTCATAATTTCTCCAAGTTGTTCAGTACAGTGTGTAATGAGAGTACTTGAGCGGTCTGCGGTGTTGTAAGAAGAATCAAAGACCTAGTTCGTTCCTTGGGTGTTTGCAAATTGCAGAAAGCTAATCACTTTCACTTGGTTTTCATAGAGACTGTTAGCACTCTGTAAATTTTATCTGGCTGAATAGAAATACAACAGAGGTAACTATTTCAACCAACTTTAGAGCTGAGGCACTAGCCTGCTCAAATCAAAGAGGGCTCTCTCGTGTCACTTGATATTTTTTGGAAATTGGTGGCTAGATTTGGTTTGTTTTGGTGTTTTTTAATAAAATTATTGGCAAGGAAGGGGAGAAACACTCAGGGCTATGGAATTAAAATTCTGAAAGTGAATGAAAACCATGCATCGACTGATAGAACTCTCCAGAGGACAAAGGATAAATGAGGCGATGAATCTGAGTTATTCTTAAATTTAAATAAAGTGTAGGAAGATAAAGAAAACAAATAACTGCATCAGAGCATTACTAAAATGAATTCTGAATAAGTTAAGAAGACAATCACACAGTTTAAATTGCTTAAGCCAAGAGCATCACAAGATGAATTCTGGGACTTTAACTCTCCAATTTAAATGGAAGAAAATGTAAATGAAGTCACAGAAAATACATACGATGAAGGGAAACAAAGCTCATATCACCACCCGTTAGAATCTTTTCATAAAGACTTCAAAATCTTTTGCATTTATATTCAATTCAGATTCAGAAAATTTACAAATAGAGTTTGATACAACCAAAAGATGCTCTTGCACTTTTGCCAACATTAGTTTATTCAAGTAACCCAGTACTTATACAATTTGATCAAAATAACTAAAACTGAAGCATTTTAGTTTCCAAAATAGTTTTGACTTACAGTTTTGGTATACGAAACAATTTACAATGATTGACAAAATAAAATGCTTCCAAAATTATGGGAATCTCTTCGTCTGTTCAGATTATTTTATGCCATCTGTCTCGCTCTGGTATTCTGTTGAATCTGCAAATCTGATGACATTTGGAGATCACTGGTTGGCTCCATCGATATTGCACTTTGTCTTACCCAGCCGCACGATTTCCTTCCATTGTGAATCAGAGGGGATTCCCGGAATCCATCATCTCCTTAATCAAAATCTCCAAGTCAATGCACGTAGCATAGGACATAGTCGGCATGCTGACTTTCACTATCTTGAACTTATTCAAAATTTCAAAGTCCGTAGCCAGATATTCTACCAGACTTTTAGACTTTCTTCTATGGCTTCAAATTTCAAATGGTCCATTCTGCATTGCATGAGGAGAGTATTGTAATCTTCCTGATTGTATAGTGAACCTCTTCCATTCCAAAATGATGGGAGACCTTTGATAAACAACTTTTCAAATTCATCTTTAAACTCATGTATGTTGTGCTCCATCTGCAAAGTTTGTTTTGGACCAATCTGAGCAGGTTATGTTTTGCGATGATTTTCCTAGCTGAAATGATCAATGCAATCCTGTCTTTTACCTCGATAGTTTGAAGGTCAACAGGCGACACAGAATTTAGCATGTCAATAGCATTTTGGGCCCATTCTAAGGGTTTCTTGGCTAATACTTCATTAACAACAACACACCTGCTCCGAGCTGTAGTAGCCACACTGTCTTTGTCATTTATAAAATTTAGATCAACTCTGAATTTAGCAGCTTCTGCAGCAATAACATCCCATATGACATGTTTGTCTCCCTGCAGCAATGTTTTGCCCTTTAACCTGGTTTTCAGCTTTCTCATCCTCTCTTGCAAATCTTGATTATCTCTGTGAAGTTGAGCCATCTTCTCATCTTTCACTTTCATCTCTTGTTTGAAATTTTCTATAACATCGTTGAGACCTTTGATCTCAGCTATTTTGATGCTTACCTGGGACATGGCTTCGAGCAACACTTCAGTGCTAGATCCAACCTCTGTATTAGTAGGTACTATGACATCCACATATGATGTCGTTTCCTGTGCTCGTGACCAATTCTCTTTCTCCTTTTCCAACTGCAACACTTTAGCTTTGTAATTGAGTGCCTCTTTCCTGAATGTTTCTTTTTCCTATTCCAAGGCAGTCAATTTTGTTGTTTGTGGATGGTCAGTCGGCGACATATTCAACCTTTTCTTTAAGCTTAGGATCATCTTATCCTTTTCATCCAGAGAAACTTTCACCCCTTGAGGGCCTTCAAACTCTAGTCTTTTGACCTGTGTTATCCAGGCTTTGTTGGATGCCTTTTCTTGTTTTAATTGTCCATCTAGTTTGATTACATGTGTCGTCAATCTTGCAACCCTCAAACTTAAACTCAGATAATCAAAATATAGCATATCGTTGACATTTCTATGAAACTTTACTTTGTCAGGGGCACCAATATTTTCATAGTACATTTTGATATCAGATACTTTATCATCATCAACCACTGCTATGTTAAATGTTTTATTTTCCACATCTATGACTGAGAGTAAAGAGGCTTTAGACTAGGAAGTCTTTTCCACTTCGTGAAAAAGGTCTCTTATTTCACTGTTGGCCATACTTCCCTTCACAACATACTGGTTCATTAAATCTTCCTTGGATTGATAAACAACCCCAGGTGTCTGGCTGAATATGTGTTTCCTGCTGCTAAAAACCTTTGTGCTGCCTTCAGTTTGCGGTCTGTCTCATGTACCTACTCCTTTATCCTTGGTTTCATCTTCCACCATCTCCATGCATGTTTTTCCTTTGGGATCTTCTCCTTCCAGGTTGACCACTTGAGAGGGTGATGTGATTTTCATCTTCTTGAGAGTATCTTGCTGATTGCTGGCACCCAGGACCTTTGAACTATTCCTCTTATTGTAGACGCTCAATTTAGGAGCTTTGACAATCAATCTAGGAGAAAGTTTTAGTGCTAGGCTCTGCTGGGAATCTGGTTCCATTTGTTTTGTTAGATCATGTTGCATAGTGACCTCCATATCTACACAGGTTTCTAGATTGGCCAACTTATTGAATCCTTCGACAAGCTTGTGTTCATAGGGACCTTGTCTGCTTTCCAATCTCCTCTTTGAAATGATCTGGTGCAGGTCTTATTTTATTCCTTGCAACTGCGTGAACCCAAATTCATTGAGTTTGGATTGAATCTGAGGAAAACGGGACTTGTTCTTCACCAAAAAGGGAGCTACTATGAAAGAAAATTTTAGATTAGAAGCCTTTTGTGCTTTCAAAAAGTGCACATTTTCTGAGATGATCCTTTGTCTTATGAAATCCAAAGAAAAGATTTCGGGGGTCAGAAAAACTAGTAAAATATGAGGTCCTTCATGGTAGCTATATACCCAAATTGTCGTGGACTGTATGAACAACATCCATTCACCTATCCTACTCTCTGGATTTGGATGTAAACAACTTTTCATTTCTTCCAGGACCCTTAGCAAGCCCAAACCGAAGATAAGACTGTACACCTTGGACATAATCTTATTTATGAAGATAAGCATAGTGATCCTTTTACATTCATTTGAAATGAATGTAGTCTCAGGAAATTCAGTTGAGTTAGATTCCAGGAACATCCTCAGCAAATGGGTGTAATATCTAAAATGTCTTAATGAATTGAAATTCACCAACTGCTGATACATTTTGTCAACAATGAATTTGTCAAAACTAACACAGACTGACTGACCAGACTCTGACATAAATAAAGTCAATAGGAAACCTAACATGACTTCTACCACAAACTTGTCATTGTCCAATCCTAAAATTTGACTTAATAGGGAACAAGCCCACTGAACTTTGATGATCATGACTCTTATGCTGGCAGGAAATGACAGACTCTTTAAATGGTATTCAGGCTTGACAATGGTTTGCAGAAACCGGGTTTTTACTTTTGGTGGGCATTCTCTATAAATTGTGGTCATTTTTTGTTCCTCGAAGGGCTCTAACACCGTGGATGAAGACTCGGGTATACTGAGAGTGTGTTGGAGCGATGTACCATCTATTTCACATAAAACTTCAGACCCTAATTTATTCATAATAGCTCTTTCTTCTTAAGAATATCGTTCTGCACACCAACTTACAAATTCAGGGAAAGTAAAGACTACTTCTACGACGTAAGGGGTGATTTGGACACAGAAATGGGCAAGATTGTTATCTCTATGTCGAAAATGTTGGAGTCTTTATCAATTAGGGATTCTTCTTTGGAAGAGATGTCTGGCTCATTTACGGATAAGACAACAGGATTAGTAGCCATGGTTAAAATACCTGGTGAGCGATGAAAGAAGTGCAAACCTGGTTCAATTTCTGAGCTTGAGTTTCAAATGGATGCTCTGCACCAAATTTTCGAACGTTTGAATGCCCCAAATTATGAGAAAATAATGTCGAGGGTCTTCCTTTTATAGGTATCCATTTGCATCGGGGGTTGGAGAAAATGGTTTTAGGCGAACCGCTTTTCACCTCGATCTCCCTCTAAGGATGCCACGCATCCATGATTTAAACCATGATAGTTTTTTCCCGAACCACCCTCGTTTCATTAATCTTTCTATTACTTCAATGATATGATCCTCAGTCTTCGATCCAGACTGCTTTAATATCTACAGTCCACATGCACCCAGCGACGGTGGCATCAAGGGTTGGAGAAAGTGGTTTAATTCAAACTTCTTTTTTCCCCGATGTCCCTCTGAGGGTGCCACGCGTCTGTCGATAAAACCATGACTGTTTTCCCCGACCCACGACGATTTCTTAATCGTCGCGCTATTTCGATCTCTAATATGTGCCTTAGCCATTGATCAGGGCCGCTTTCAAGATCGACGGTTCGCTGAGGGTTACCCTTTACGCTTTCTCCATATTTGTCCATCCACCGTCAGATATAGCTCGTTCCTTTAAAATATCATACCTCTTTGGCGACATAACATTTTCGCTAAAATTCCAACTCTTGGACGTCGTTTGAAAATTATATGGTGATAACATTGGCTTCAACTGGAGATGCTATCCTCCCTTTGAGGTAGAAAAGAACTGTAGACTAAGTGCCTTCCCATTGTGCTGTGATTTATCAATGTGATCTGAATTTGTTGATATTTATTTGAAAACTTAAAATCTATTCAACATAGCTCAGGGCCTTCACCTTAGGCTCAACTACACTTATTTCATTTCAATCTTTAATGCATAAAAGAAAAAGTAGAACGATTATATACAATGAATGGTGGGGTGATTTCTTTTCAAACAATGTAATGCTTGAGGAACCTACCATTCACAGGCCCTCCTCTTGCAAATTCTCCATTACTTTCTTCCAACAAATAGGCATTTCTCCCGCGATAGGCTGAGACTTTGAATGGACCCAACCACAGGTTATCAAATTTCTCATGTTTACCTTTATCTTCATTTCTGGCGTCCCATTTTAGTACCCAGTCTCCTGGTTTGAAATCTTCTACCTTGGTATGTCTATCGAAAGCTTATTTGATCTTGTCTTGACGAAGCTGGGCATTATTGAAGGCCTTTTCTCTAGTTTGTTGTACGTTGATGAGCTCATCATCCCTCCTCCGACTGGCATTTGTTTCTGCTTCTTGCTCCTGTAGCAACTTCATCACCGACAATCCCAATGTAGTAGGAAAAATGGCCTTTGTAACATAAATGATCTGGAAAGGAGATGTGGCAATAGCTCTTTTTGGGGATATCCTGTTAGCCCACAACACATGGATGAGATTTTTTTGCCACGCCTTTTATTTCTCTTGCAACAATTTTTTGATGATTTTGACCAAGATTTTGTTCGAAGACTCAGCCAATCCGTTTCCCTGAGGATAATATGATGTGGAATGACCAAGAGTAATGTTGTAATCATTGCATAATTTTTCAAATTTTTAGACTTAAAGGTCGTTGCATTGTCTGTTATAATCTTGATCGAGCATTTGGATCTAGACAAGATATTGTCTTCTTGGAATTGAATGATAACATCATATGTATCATGTCTGGCAGGAACAACCTCAATCCACTTAGTAAAATAATTTGTTGCAGTCAAGATCCACTTGTGTTGAGCTGAGGATTGTGGATGTATCTCTCCTATGAAATCTAGGCCCTATTGTCTGAAAGGAGATTCTACTGAAATGGGTTTTAGCAGAAGAGATTGTAATTTTCCTTTTCCATCAAAGATTTGGCATTCATGGCACTTTGAAACTTCTTTATAAGTGTTAGGAAAAATGCTAGGCCAATAAAATCCAGCTCTCAAATTTTTTTGCATATCCGTCTTCCAATAATGATGACCTCTACATTGACCTTTGTGGAACTCTTTGATGGTTCTCTCTGCTTCATCTTCCATCAAACAACTCAACAAAATTCCCCCTGGATCTTTTCAGTACAACAATTCATTTACTATACAAAATTTTGTTGCCTTGAGTTTTAAAAATCTAGCCTTCGTTTTGCTATACTCAGGAGGAGGCTACAGATTTTTCAACCCAAAAACGGTATCTACATACCATGCATAATCGAGAAATTTATGAGATATTTGTGGAGTCTCCCTTTCTTCCTCTACTACAAGGTCTGATAAATTTGCAATGAAGTTTATTCCCAAGAGTTCGTAGTTTGTTTGTGCCATCAGTCTAGCAAGTCCATGTACTTTGATCAACTTCGTGGGCTTGATTTCAAGAATGTATTCTAACAGTACTGCAATCCATTTTCCCCTCTTCCCTTTAGGGTCGGGCTATGTTAATATGTCCTTCACTGAGTTGCTCGGAACATAAGCTGTGGTATGTGAGTGTAGGATACAAACCCTGAATACTTTCAATGCTTTGACCAAATCATACACTTGCTTCTCCATGATATCATATTTTAAAGGTGCATCTCTCAATGTTTTACTGTAGTATGCTATGGGTTTCTCGAAACTTTGATCATCATTGTGGAGCAATACACCTGCAATTGTGTGTTCTTATGCGAATGAGAACAATATGAAATCTTTCTCAAAATTTGGGTTGGCCAATACATGAGCCTTTGTCAATGCCACCTTGATGTCTTCAAAGGACTCTCTTGCTTCATGAATCCATTTTATTTCATTTCCCTTTTTAAGCATGTTGGTGATATGCTTTAGGATTTCGGCTAAATTTGGGATAAACCTCCTCAGAAAATTTACTTTCCCCAGGAAAGATTGTACCTCCTTTTTTCTTCTGGGTATGCCGATTTTCAATATCCCTTCAACCCTGTTGGGGTCCACCTTTATCCCCTCCTTCTAAATTATGTGTCCTAAGAGATTCCCTTCTTCCATGGAAAAATTTGACATTTTTGGATTCAGTGATATGCCAAATTTCCAGCATTTTCCAAACACCTTTCTAAGATGCTTGAGGTTTTCTTCATCCGAGGTAGAATACACGGTAAAGTCATCAAGGTAGATAACAATGAATTTTTCTTTCTGGTCAGAAAAATCTATATCCATGGCTCTTTGAAATGTCTCCCCTTCATTCATAAGCCCAAAACGCATTTTTGCATACATAAACGTTCCCCATGGTGTAGTGAATGAAGTCTTTTCCCAGTCATTAGGGTGCACCATAATCTGATTATATCCAGAGAAAATGTCTAGCATTGACATCCTTTGAGAGCCTACTACCTTCTGTAGAATGTAATCCATTTTAGGCAATGGATAGTTGTCCTTTACAGACACCTTATTTAGATTTCTGAAGTCTACACACAGTCTAATTTCTCCACTCTTTTTCCGAACTGGTACCAGATTTTCCACCCATTTGGAAAACCTCAGGGACACTATGATTTTTGCTTCAAACAATTTCTTTACTTCCTTTTCTATCAATGGTAACAACAAAGGGCTTATTCATCTTAATTTCTATTTGAATGGCTTTTGATCTTCTTTAATTGGGATAACATACTGGATTATACTGGTATCATAAACTTTTAGATCATCATAGCTCCAAGCAAAAATGTTGGGGAATTCTTGCATTAATTTGACATAACTTTCTTTGACTTCAGGGTTGAGCTTCCTGGACAGATTCACGATATTTGGATCCTATAGAGTCCCAATATTGCAATCTTCCACATCCCTTTCATCTACTGTGATCTTTGGACTTCTGGCTACATCGTTGTTATAAAAAAGTTTCTCTAATGGTACTAGAACCTTGGGGATGATATTACTCTTTAGCTGAACGATATCTCTGTCAGCAATCTAATTGTCGAAATATCCTTCTTTTGTGAAAGTGGTTGCATCCACCTCTTCATTGAAATATTCATCTTCAATGTTCAAACTCTCAAACTCGTTCTCCATTTTGAGGAAGCTTTCTATTTGCTTGTCATTTTTGAAGACCTGTCAGCGCTTCATATTGTCTGGTATTGCTGGCCTGTACTTTACCTCCACCTTGTAGCTTTTCTCAGGGAATATTGGGACTATAAAAATTTTTGTGGAAGTGGCCAAAGCATCAACAATTTGATTCTACTCTCTTGGAATTGCCGATAGATTGCATTCTTCAGATTTCTCAAGGAGTTCCAGCACCAGATTCCTATAAGCTCTCAGTCTGGGTTGTTTTTATTGGTAGATGCCTTTGATTTGATTTATAATTAGCTTAGAATCTCCATGTACAACAATTATTTGGTCACCTATCTCTTCTAAAACTCAATTATTTTGTCACCTGTCTCTTCTAAAACTTTCAATCCCAATATCAACGCTTCATATTTGTCCATGTTATTAGTGCATTCAAAAACAAGTTTGTAGGAACACAATTTTGTTATTAGTGCATTCTACAGGAAGATCCATCGAAATTCATCTTCCATAACTGGCCCTCTGCATCATATTGCTTCTATGAAAGTTCCTCCATTTCCCCCTTAAGCTCATCCTTGTTAGCTAAAATTGTTGGACAACTGAGAGGGGGGGTGAATCAGTTGTTACTGTGCTTAAACAATTATATCCATTTTTTAAATTTATTACAGAATTTCTCAATGATGATCACAATAAATAAGAAGTAGAGTATTCAACATAAATCACACACATGTATAGCACAGAGACATATATTCCTGAGGAAACCCATAAAGGGTGAAAACCTCTTCTTCTTTATATGATAATTATTTTATGTACATTATCATTCTTATGAGCACCAACTCATACTGAGGCTACCACCTCTATTTTGCAAGTTGCTGCTTGCTGAGAGCACAAAATCTTTGGTTTCTATAGAACCCACTAGAAGGAAGTACCAACTCCCTCACTGCTCCAGCACCAACTGGATGGAAGCACCAACTTACAGTCACACAGGCACCAACGTGTATAATAGAGAACCAATGTTCTCCCTAGCACCACCCTGCCACCCTTGTTTCTTTGGCTACTACTAGATGGTAGCTACAACTCCTTGTGTTCAAGCACCCCCTTGACACTCAGAGGACAACAGTCCTCCCTAGCACCTCCCAACCACCCTGAAATATAAAACTTTGCTTTCTGTGAATTTATTACAGTGATTCAATAGTTGTCATTGGCTTACCAGGCTTATCAATGTTCTGCTATGCTGCTCTGCTCTCCTGTATCAGTGTCTCTCTGCTTGCATCTCCTTGAGCTTTCTGATCTTCTGCTATATCTCTGCATGTCCATCTCGGCCTTCTTTTACTATATCAATTATGCATCTCTGTTCTTTCCTTCTGTTGTGTTGTTTCTCCTCTAGAGTACCTTCTTCTACTTGCATAACACTCTTACAAATCGCAGCACCAATCTCTTCTCTGTTCTACATTTTTATAGTCTCTTTGCACCTTGTGCATGTTGCATCCGCTATCCCACTGCATACACTTCACTGCGTTCATCATCACTAGCCCTTCTCCTGAGATCTTTTAGCTTTACCGACTGTAACAGTCTTCGACCCTTTTCCATATGTCAGTCAACTCTATGATGAGTTTACACTCCACTGACAGTTGCCTTGAGACTCTCGTCTTCTCTGTCGATCACCCTGAAGAGTCTTTGAATTCTCTGGGAGAAACCATCGATGGTCTCTAACAGTTACACCGAGGCTCTTCGGCCCCTCTGGCAGCCACCCTACATCTCCTCAAATTCTCTGGAAGATGTAATCACTTCATTCTGGCAGTTATTGAGAGAAACTCTGCGTGTTCATGTGTTTTGGCGCCTTCTCTCTTCATAAAGAAAACTTCACAGTGGGTGCTAGCTCTTCTGGCCAAGCCCCTTCCTTTCATGTGACCTTTGGCGGTGACCAAACGCCTATTCATAAGGCGCTCTCGCGACTCACATTTTGGGGATCTAGGGATGAGGCATATCGACTCTCCAAGTCGCGATCTCCAAAATGGAGCTTAACTGCATGCTAGCTCCTCCCTTAAACCTTTGATGATGTGACCAATAGTTGTGACCACAACCCTATTCAAAAAGGCATTTCGCGATTTTGCATTTCGGGTTTTCTCCCATGAGTTTCCTTGACTCCTCATATTGCAAACCCCGAAATGGAGCTTGGCTTCTCTATCTCCTTCCTCCAACGTGACCACCGGTGGTGACCACAGCTTAACTCAAAACTGCATTTCATAATTTCGCATTTCGGGGATTCTCCCGTGAGTCCCTTGACTCCTCCAACTTCTGGTACCCAAAATGGAGCCTAGTTATGCTATCTCCTTCCACTCATGCGACCACGGGCAGTGACCAGGGGCTAAGTCCGAAAATGCATTTCGCATTTCGCGTTTCGGGGATTCTGTGAAGAGTTGTCTCGACTCTCCATGTCACAAAATCTGAAATGGAGCTTGGCAGCTCTAGCTCTGCTCTCCAACTCTGGACGATGTGACCACGAGATATGACCATTGGCTAGTCATTTGAGCGCTTCACTCTTCAGATCCATGATCCATGATCCGTGGTGATCGGACGACTATCCTCCATCTTGGAACTTGAGCTTTCAGGACTTTGGGGGAGTATTAATGCTAAAACTCCCAGAGTGATGTCATTCTTGCGTCACTCAATGACATGTCATAAGTTGAGTGGCTGCCACATGTCACTCAGAATTGTGATGTCTAGTGGCCTAAAATGCCTAGTAAACTTGACACTTGTTGTAGTGTCCCCAAGGCCGAGCCCCGTTGTAAACCATGTTTTGAAAGGAATTGTAATTATGTTTTATATGCTGGTGAGCCAAGTTTTGTATAACTGGTAGGCTTATGTGTTTGTTAGGCCAGGGAGCCTAAGTGTTGAAGGCCAGGAGCTTGCTGATGTACTTGTATGTATGAAGAATGATTAATAAAATATAAACACCGCCAGGTGCAGACCGACCACGATGAATGAGTGAAGGGGGATTGAGAATCCACAGAGTAGGCAAGGAATTAGGGGCTGGAGGTGGGAAAAAGGGGCTAAGTGTTGAGCCTAGAGGGCTTAAACCTTGGGAATAATATTTTAATATTATTTAAAATATTATTCCAAAAGAGAAGTGCATTATATGTTGTAACCTAAGTCCTTTTTGGAAGGACATGTGATTTCCAAACGGTGGGAGGCACGCACGTTGCAGGAACACGTGCAGTCGCATGGGTGCAAGTGTCAACCCTGGCCATGCAATAAAAGGGCGAGATGAGTCGTGTTGGGGGTTCCTCCTCCATAGAAATTAGGGACTGCCAGAAGGGAAGGGGTCTGACTCTTACAGAAAAAAAACCCTCGTACCTCCTCTGAACCGAAGGGGCGTGTATCTGTGTTTGTCCGGATAGCCGGTACATCCCCGGTCTGAACCGTCCGAACCTGCGTGACCCCTTGCGTGGATTGTCTATCATGCATTCCCAACATGAGAGCGTCAGTCTATCCTAGGTAGGGTGGAAGGGAAACGACCATTTGGCCGGAAGGGGGAGTCTGTGTAATTCGCTGCGGAAATTGCTTCTCAGGCAATTCTGAATATCAACACCAGGAGACCTAGTTGCCATTGTTGAGATGGTTTTGAGAGGCCGTAGTCTGTATTCCCGGTTGACTGTGTGGTTAGGCAGAGAGGGATTGCGCGTGAATTGTTGTCCAGTGCAGGTGGTAATTGAGCCTGTGTGTGACCTCTCTAGGTGAGGGAGGTGGATATTGTTGGGAGAGGTTTCTTCCAGAGAGTGTCCAGCACCAGCTTCAGGCTCTGAGACTTCCTAATCCGGCCTGTTGCCGAGGCCCAGAGAGGGAGGTTAGCACCGATGGACTGTGCTTGTGAAGGTGTATACTCCCGGGCGGAACAAGCATGTGGGGAATGAGAGTCTGGGAGCAGTGGGCGTAAGAGGGCATCCTGGAAAGAATCCTTCCAGATTCTAAGTGTGGTTTTCCCTGTAACCTCAGCCTAGTTAGGATTCCTTGCCTTGGGGTGGAGCTTAGTCCCAGCTCGGGGGTGACCCACTGTTGAGCTGATGAGCAGTGTGGTCTAAGGCTGGGAGGTTCGTGGAAGGCCTGCACTTGGTTGGTGGATTTCACCACTGTTACAAGATAAATGTTTAACTATGTTTTATCACATTTTATCAATATGCTTTGTATCTCTGTGTATTAAAATGATCATGCATTCTGCTGTGTATTTGGATTAATGTATTTGCCATGGATTATTTATGTTAAAATGACTCTTATGCTTACTCTGAGAATAAACGTATTTCATTGCGTAAATGCACGTTGATTAACTATGAATGAGCATGTGTTTTCTGCATAGTAACACCTACACGGTAGCCAATGGTGTGCTATAGATTTTATGGGTTATCTGCCAAGCAGTCTTATAGTAACCCAGGGTAGTTTAGTAAAAAGGGTGTTACAAATTGGTATCAGAGCCAAGGTTTCGACACTGAGCCTAGATGGGCCAGTGGAGCGGTCTTTGGACTGAGAATGCGAGGGGAAATTGAGTCGGGAGGACCAATTTCGGACCCTGGTTTGCTCCGAAGCGTCAAGGAGACACTTGACGATTTTTTATTAGGAACTCAGGAGGTATAGCGGTGCTATGAAACTGCAGGCCGGTGTGGTTTATGGCCACGGGGAGACAGGTCTCTACACCAATGGTGTTAGAACCTTAGGATCTGTTCGGGAGGGAAAGCGAGCCCTCGTGACCGTTGGATTTGGAAAACTTGCATAGGAATTAAAATTCCTTTTTGAAATACATAGGAATGTGGAAAGTCACGATATGCGAAATTTCGAATTGGTTAGGAACCGTCTGAACCGTCAGATCTCAGCTGGAAAACCTGTCAGCCGTAGGATCTGTTGGGAGATGTCCGAAGGTTAAACCTCCGAGACTAGAGGCGAAATATCTGACGGGATCTGGAGTCGTCCATTGGAGAGAGACACGTGGCGGAGAACAAGCACCCGTCGGCACTTTGGTGCATCGAGAATCGGCGTATCGGAGTTCCTGAGGACAAGAAACTCGGGACATCACAAGTCGCGAAAACCCGGAGAAATCGAGACCATCCATCAGATAAGGGACGCGTGGCAACCATCGACGCCATCGGGAAAAGTCTCGATAAGGAAGCCATCCATCGGCGTTTGGTCCATCGGGATATCGGGAATCCCGTGGACGTGGGGTTTATGCACTTTGGAATCGCAAAACGTGAAACCTCGATGAGTGGGGGACAGCTGTCAGCACATCAGAGCCGAGGACAGTGCCATATTGGAGACCAGCTGTCAGCACGACAGAGAGAGTCAGAATTCAAGGAGTCGGGAATTCTGTAGGCGTATGCATCTTGGCATCGCAAACCCCGAAACCCCGAGGGGTAAGGTTGTGGTCATAGGGTGATGGTCACATTGGCCGGAAGCTATAGCCAGGAGGGCTAGCTGAAGATAAGGCACGTCGGGAATCGAAGAATCGCGAGTCTTGGGGACGATTGTATTTTGACATTGAAAACCCCGAAAATCCGATGCAGAGGTTTGACTGAGGTCATATGGTAGCGGTCACGTGGACCAGGGCCTAGCCAGGAGGGCTAGTGCACAAAGGGGACGCATTGGGTTTTGAAGCTCGAAATCCCGACAGGAAGGAAAGGCTGCGGTCTTATGGATTCTGGTCATATGGGCCAAGAACCTAGCAGGAGGGCTAGCGCGTGAAAAAAAGAAAAAGAAAAAAGAAAAAGAGAGAGCTCATTGGTGATCGGGGAGTGGAGAGATGAGAAACTCTCAACATCAGGAAGCTCGAAACTATGAAACCCTGAAACTTGAAGTCCCGAAAGTCCCGAAATATCGGAAATGGAAGTTTCAGACACCAAAAAACACAGAGCTGAACAGAGCTCAGACAATTCGTGAAATTGAAACACTTTATCAAACATCGATGGTTATGAAATATGAAGAATTGTCAAGAGACGAAGGCTCGACAAATTCGAGTCGTCTGTGTATTAGATTGCAAAAGACTGACGAGTGCCAGAAATGTTCGGAAATTGCCTCAAACACAAAGAAATGGGAGAGATACATAATACTTCCAGTTCGAGAAACTTGTTTAAAACGAAATGTCTTTTATTTTGTCCGAACTGGTTTATGAATATTGTGGATTGTTTGTGAAGGTTTAAATGGCCTGACAAATTTCAAATTTGATTGCACAGTGTGTGTGCAGAGTTAATGGAGGGCAGTACTCTAGTTAACCAACGCCGAATATGGAGTGGGGAAAGGTACGGACTACCCTTGAAATAGAAGACGAACAGGAAGGAAAGGATGTTAACCTAGGAGTCGAAGGATCGAATTCCAATGGGCATGGAAAGGAGAAGGATAAGGAAGAACACATAATGAAAATCCTTGAAGGATTGTAAAGAGAGGCCAAGGCTTACCAAGATGATAGCCGAAAGCTCATGAAAGTCTGAGATCGGCAGGGTGCATTAAACTTAAAATTTTTGAAGAGTCTGGAAAGAATAGAGAAGAAACTCGAGAAAGGAAGAGACTCCAGTACGACGGAGAGTCGCAGAACCCATGGGAGAAGAAGTAGGTCGAGGAGTGGTAGCCGACATCTTAGTCGCTCCCAAAGATGTTCTGACAGTAAAACACACAGTAGTTCAAGCCCATCACCTACCAGAAAATATCGGAAATCAGGAAGGGAGGAATTGAAAGGAGAGATGAACAAGATTAAGCCTCCAACATTCGATGGAGAACATAAGAGGGAAGAAGATGCCAAGACATGGTTACTTGGCATGAATAAATACTTCCAATTGCAGAATTATTCCTCCCATGCAGAAGGAAGAATTGCAATGTACCAACTCAAAGGAAAAGCATCCATGTTGTGGGATCAGTTTGTGTAGGTGCAACACATCAGAGAGAAAGAGGTCACTTGGAAGGAATTTAAGAGGTATTTCGAGAAGAAATATCTGACTAAAAGATACTATGACAGAAAGATGAAGGAGTTCTTCGAACTCAAGTTGGGCAGTATGACCATGGATGAGTATGAACGAAGTTTTCTGGAACTGCTGAAGTATGTTCCATTTATCAAAGACGAGGCTGTCAAGATTCAGAGGTACCTGAGTGGACTGCCACCTTCCATTGGAGACAAGATTCAATATGATGATACTAAGACTATGGAAGAAATGATAAGAAGGGAAAAATGCTTATACGAACAACAAAGAGAAAAGCCTACCTTTCAGGAGGCTTGGGATGACCAGAAGAGGTTTAAGAAAGAACAAAGGCAGAAGGGAGACAAGCCTTCCTTTTTCTGAAATAGTTGCCAGGGACAGCCATCATTTAGAGAGCCAAGAAGGACCGAAGAGGGTGCACAAAGGCAGGGACTGATGCCCATTCAGTGTTGGGGCTGTCAAGGAAACCACAAGTACAGGGATTGTCCCCATAAAAATGGTAAGGCAAGAACTGTACATACTGTTTAGTAAGCTGAAACAGTGGAGGATATGGGCAGTAGAATGCCGAGGATCTACGCAGCCATGGACATTAAGCAAGCAAAATTTCAATCGCACATGATTGAAGTGGAAGGTATGATTAACAACCAACCCCTTGTTATTTTAATTGATTCAGGGGCTAGCCATAGTTATGTAGATCCTAGAGTGGTGGAAAGTTTGCATCTAACAAGGAGCAAACATGAGAGGCCTTGGTTAGTGCAGTTGGCCACACGGACCAAGAGGAAGGTCACTGAATTGGTTAAGTCCTGTTCGGTGGACATGAAAGGAATGAGCACTAAGGCTGGATTGAACATTCTGCCTTTAGGATCATATGATTGCTTAATTGGGATGGACTGGTTGGACCAGCACCATGCCCTTCTAGATTGTTGTAACAAGAGGTTCACATGTCTAGACGAAGAGGGAAATCAGGTAACAATCCAAGGAATTCCAAGAGCCGTGGCTGTGAGGGAAATCTCAGCCATGTAGCTGAAGAAGTGTTACCAGAAAGGCTGTCAATTATTTGCAGCTCGAGTGAAAGAAGCATCCCAAGATGTAGTATCGAATTTGGAAGACCATGAAGTACTCAATGAGTTCGAGGATGTATTTCAGGAGGTACCTGGACTACCCCCGAGGAGGGACATCGATTTTTCTATAAATTTGATGCCTGGAACAACTCCATTTTCGAAAGCTCCTTATAGGATGAGTACGCTAGAGCTGAAAGAGTTGCAATTGCAGCTCGAAGAGCTGCTAAAGAAAGGTTACATTCGCCCCAGCGTGTCACCATGGGGAGCCCCAGTCCTATTCGTGAAGAAGAAAGATGGGACGTTGAGGCTGTGCATTGATTTTCGACAGTTGAATAAGGTCATTGTCAAGAACAAGTATCCCCTGCCAAGGATCGATGATCTTTTTGATCAGTTGAAGGATGCGAAAATATTCTCAAAAATAGATCTTAGATATGGATATCACCAAGTGAGAATAAAGGATGAGGACATTGGCAAGACCACCTTCAGAACAAGGTACGGTCATTATGAGTTCAAAATGGTGCCGTTTGGACTGTCCAACGCGCCTGTTGTCTTTATGTGCTTAATGAATGGAGTGTTTAAAAATTATTTGGACAAGTTTGTCATAGTCTTCTTAGACGATATATTGGTGTATTCCAAGACAGAGGAAGAACATGAGCAACACTTGAGAATGGTGTTGCAGGTGTTGAGAGAACACCAGCTGTACGCAAAACTGAGCAAGTGCTCATTTTACCAAAAGTAGATCCATTACTTGGGACACATTATATCAGAGGAAGGGATCGCTGTGGATCCTGAAAAGGTACAGGCCATTCGAGAATGGCCAGCGCCAAGAAATGTGGCTGAAGTTAGATCTTTTATGGGTCTGGCAGGCTATTATAGGAGGTTCATAGCCGGATTCTCAAGGATAGCGCATGCTATCACTTCCTTGCAAAGGAAGGAGAAGAAATTTCAGTGGACTGATGAATGTGAGAGCAGCTTCCAGCGACTGAAGCAACTACTCACTAGTGCTCCAATCCTGAGGATTGCAGATCCAAACAAGGATTACGTAGTGTGCACAGATGCGTGTAAGGAGGGGCTAGGAGGAGTTCTCAGCCAAGAAGGATTTGTAGTTTGCTATGAATCCCGGAAGTTGAAGGAACATGAGAAGAACTATGCCACTCACGATTTAGAGATGGCAGCAATCGTCCACGCCTTGAGGAAATGGAGACATTACCTCATGGGCAAGAGATTCGAGTTGAGAACAGACCATAACGGTTTGAAATATTTATTTGAACAGCTAACCTTAAATGCCAACCAAATTAGATGGCTGGAGTTTCTATGCGAATATGACTTTGATATCAAGCATATCAAAGGGAAAGAAAATAAGGTGGCTGATGCACTCAGCAGAAAAGTGCACGAATTACATGCTACAACCATTAGCATGTACCAGACTGAGATGAAAGACAGAATTTTAGAAGCTGCCAATGCTGATTTGCAGTACAAAAATCTTGTAGCGAAGCTACAACAACGTGAGAGACCACAGACCCAGGAAAGTTACACTTTGGGAACTGATAGTTTACTTCTGTATAAAAACAGAGTGTATGTACTTAATGACCGAGAATTGAAGCTGGCAATTCTAAAAGAAATGCATAACGCGACTTATGCTAGTCATCCTGGATATCAAAAGACTATGGCAGTAGTCAAGGGCCATTATTTCTGGCCAGGTTTGAAGAAAGAAATTGCTGAATACATCTCCAGATGTATGGAGTGCCAGAAGGTTAAGGCGGAGCATAGGCACCCAGCAGGGTTCCTGCAGCCTTTACCTATTCCAGAGTGGAAATGGGACGTGGTAACAATGGATTTTATCACCAGATTGCCCAGAACAAGCAAGCAGCATGATTCAATCATGGTGGTGGTGGATAAGCTAACTAAAGTTTCCCATTTTATTCCACTGAAAACCACCCACAGAGCAGCAGATGTTGCTGATATTTTCCTAAAAGAAGTTTCACGCTTGCATGGAATTCCTAAGACAATTGTGTCTGATAGAGACCCAAAATTCACTTCGAATTTCTGGAAAGGGTTGTTCAAAGGATTCGGAATGAATCTGAACTTTAGTACAACGTATCATCCTGAGTCTGATGGACAGAGAGAGAGAGTTAACAAAGTAATCAAAGACATGCTGAGAATGTATGTGATGAATAAACCATCAAGGTGGGAGGACTACCTGCATTTTGTAGAATTTGCTTACAATAATGGGTACCATGCATCATTGAAGATGAGCCCATTCGAAACGCTTTATGGAAGAAAGTTTAACACTCCAGTGAGCTGGGATAATCCGACTGACAGAACAGTAGTTGGACCTAAACTACTCAAAGAGATGGAAGATCAAATGATAAAAATCAAACAGAATCTGAAAGTTTCCCAGGACAGGCAGAAAAGTTACGCTGATAGTAACAGAACCCATAGAGAATTTAAAGTGGGTGACCATGTTTTCTTGAAAGTGAGAACTAACAGAAGTTCCCTGAAGATGGGAAGTTGCACCAAGTTGGCAGCAAGATTTTGTGGGCCATTTGAGATCCTGGAAAGGATTGGGCCGGTTGCATACATGCTTGCATTACCTGCATCTATGACTGTACATAATGTATTTCATGTTTCACTGCTTAAGAAATATGTACCTAATGCTAATCATGGTATCGATTGGAATGTGATTCAGGTGGAACCAGAGGGTGTCCTGCAAGTGCATCCTGTGCGCATATTGGACAGGAAAAGCAAACAACTCCGGAATCGAGCTATATAACTTGTAAAGGTCCAGTGGACCTGGTACGGTCCTGAGGACGCGACATGGGAGCATGAAGAGGTTATGCGGGCAGAGTACCCGCATCTTTTTGAAAATTTTGAAAGGCATTCAGATGCTGTGTAAAGCTCCACTGAGGGCAGTGCAAAAATAAGGGGAGGGGGATTGTAGTGTCCCCAAGGCCGAGCCCCATTGTAAACCATGTTTTGAAAGGAATTGTAATTATGTTTTATAGGCTGGTGAGCCAAGTTTTGTATAACTGGTAGGCTTATGTGTTTGTTAGGCCAGGGAGCTTAAGTGTTGAAGGCTAGGAGCCTGTTGATGTACTTGTATGTATGCAGAATGATTAATAAAATATAAACACCGCCAGGTGCAGACCGACCACGATGAATGAGTGAAGGGGGACTGAGCATCCACAGAGTAGGCAAGGAATTAGGCGCTGGAGGTGGGAAAAAGGGGCTAAGTGTTGAGCCTAGAGGGCTTAAGCCTTGGGAATAATATTTTAATATTATTCCAAAAGAGAAGTGCATTATATGTTGTAACCTAAGTCATTTTTGGAAGGACATGTGATTTCCAAACGGTGGGAGGCACACACGTTGCAGGAACACTTGCAGTCGCATGGGTGACAAGTGTTAACCCTGGCCATGCAATAAAAGGGCGAGATGAGCTGTGTTGGGGGTTCCTCCTCCATAGAACCCAGGGACTGCCAGAAGAGAAGGGGTCTGACTCTTATAGAAAAAAAACCCTCGTACCTCCTTTGAACCGAAGAGGCGTGTATCTGTGTTTGTCCGGAGAGCCGGTACATCCCCGGTCTGAACCGTCCAAATCTGTGTGACCCCTTGCGTGGATTGTCTGTCATGCATTCCCAAAATGAGAGCGTGAGTCTATCCTGGGTAGGGTGGAAGGGAAACGACCATTCGGCCAGAATGGGGAGTCTGTGTAATTCGCTGCGGAAATTGCTTCTCAGGCAATTCTGAATATCAACACCGGGAGACCTAGTTGCCATTGCTGAGCTGGTTTTGAGAGGCTGGAGTCTGTATTCCCAGTTTACTGTGTGGTCAGGAAGAGAGGGATTGCGCGTGAATTTTTGTCCAGTGTAGGTGGTAATTGAGCCTGTGTGTGACCTCTCTAGGTGAGGGAGGTGGATGTTGTTGGGAGAGGTTTCTTCCAGAGAGTGTCTAGCACCAGCTTCAGGCTCTGAGACTTCCTGATCCGGCCTGTTGCTGAGGCCCAGAGAGGGAGGTTAGCACCGATGGACTGTGCTTGTGAAGGTGTATACTCCTGGGCAGAACAGGCATGTGGGGAATGAGAGTCTGGGAGTAGTGGGCGTAAGAGGGCATCCTGGAAAGAATCCTTCCAGATTCTAAGTGTGTTTTTCCCTGTAACCTCAGCCTAGTTAGGATTCCTTGCCTTGGGGTGGAGCTTAGTCCCAGCTCGGGGGTGACCCACTGTTGAGCTGATGAGCAGTGTGGTCTAAGGCTGGGAGGTTCATGGAAGGCCTGCACTTGGTTGGTGGATTTCACCACTGTTACAAGATAAGTGTTTAACTATGTTTTATCACATTTTATCAATATGCTTTGTATCTCTGTGTATTAAAATGATCATGCATTCTACTGTGTATTTGGATTAATGTATTTGCCATGGATTATTTATGTTAAAATGACTCTTATGCTTACTCTGAGAATAAAAGTATTTCATTGCGTAAATGCATGTTGATTAACTATGAATGAGCATGTGTTTTTCGCGTAGTAACACCTACACGGTAGCCAATGGTGCGCTACAGATTTTCTGGGTTATCTGCCAAGCAGTCTTATAGTAACCCGGGGTAGTTTAGTAAAAAGGGTGTTACACTTGTCCTTGTATGATTGTGCCACGTTTCCTTGCTGACGTAGACTGCCACCTGTCCTTTCTGACATGGTCTGTCATGAACTAACTCTTGGATCTGACGACCCAGATTCATCCTTGATCCAACGGTTAAGATTATTTCTTGATTTCACATATCACGAGTTTGAGAGGTTACAACACCTCGTTCTTTTGACTTTCCAGTAAGTGAAGAGATGATCTTTCGCCACGTGTCCTTCTTGGATCGACGGACCAGTTTTCTCCTTGATTTGACGACTCAGATCATTTCGCCATTTCGTGTTTCACGAGTTGGAAGAATAGAGCACCTCGTGCCTTTGAATTTCCAGTTAGAAAAATGATGATCTTTCGACATGTGTCCTCCGAATCCAATGACCTACGATTGTCCTCGATGGATGGCCATGATTCCTTCACAGTTTTGGAGATTTGGATGACTCCTGGTCTTATCCTCCTTGCAGCTTCACCAGATCTAACCATTGTTGGTCCTTCGTAATTAATCCAGATATGACGGCCCAGATCTTATCGTGATTTCGCATATCTCGAGTTGGAAGGTTAGAGATCTTCTTTCCTTTGACTTTCCAGTCATTGAAATGTTGAATTGTAGCCACGTGTCCTGCCTGATGATGGATGGTCCTCCTGTTTTTGGGACTTTGTAAGCCCACTTCATGTTGAACTTTAAAGATCGTTCAGGTTCTCCTATATTCGACGACGGTTGGTCCTCGCACTCAGATCTAACGCTTGAGATCTGCCCTCCATTTGTGCACTCCTTCTGTCTGAATTCGTATCTGATGGCCATCGGGAATTCAGAATGGGTGATCCAACGATCATTGTCACTTCTCCTCTCGAGCTTCTCCTTCCTGTGTGTTCTTGCCATCAATGACAAGCGCATTATTCTTGTGAACATGCCAACAATCTCCCCCTTTGGCATTAATGGCAGCCCTGAAAGGCTGCACTATTCTGCTTTGACCTTGATCTCCAACCGTAGCATCCATTCATGTTGTTCTTCTCCCCCTTTGACATCAATGTCAAAGAAAAAAAAAACATGCTCCCCCTGAGTTGTTGCAGTAATTTTTCGGAGGTATCAGATATTCAACCAACACAAACTCCCCCTAACAGGATGGATTCTCTTTAGATGTGAGACGGGATGACACCCAGCTTCTGACGGAGATATTCAAAAGGTGTCTTAGCTAGGGGTTTGGTAAAGATGTCTGCAATTTGTTCTGTGGTTGCAATGTAATGAACCTGAACAATCTGATTGGTGACCTGGTCTCTCAGAAAATGGTATTTTATGGGAATATGCTTGGTCTTGGAGTGGAATACAGGATTCTTTGACACACTTATGGCACTTGTGTTATCACAATGAATTGGGATCGATGCAGTATATTTTACCTCCAAGTCTACAAGTGTCTGTATCATCTATAATACTTAAGTGCAACAAGTAGCAGCAGTAATGTATTCTACCTCTGTAGTTGATAAAGAAATGGAACCTTGATTTTTGTTCAACCATGCTACTAAAGAATATCCTAAGAAGAACGCACCTCCACTCGTGCTTTTCCTTTCATCCATGTAGTTAGCCCAATCAACATCTCAGTAGACTGATAATTGAAAATTCTGATTCTTAGGATACCATAGGCCATAGTTCAATGCTTCTTTCAAATATCTAAATATCCTTTTGACAACTAGAAAATGACTCTATTTAGGTGCAGACTAATATCGTCCCACCATTCCAACAACATGCATTATGTATGGATGAGATTCTATGATGTACAACAGGCTACCTATCATTGACCTATATGAACTTTGATCAACATCAGATGAGTCATCATCCTTGCTTAATTTACATCCAGTAACCATAGGTGTGCCCATAGGTTTAGAATGTTCCATTTGAAACCTTTTCAACATCTCTCTTAGATATTTTTCTTGAGAAATGAACATTCCTTCAGACCTCTGAGCAATTTGCAGACCAAAAAAAAATGATAGTTCACCTATCATAGACATTTCAAACTCAGACTCCAAGGCAGAAGCAAACCATTGTACCAATGAATCCTTATTACATCCAAAGATGATGTCATCTACATAGACCAACACGATGAGAAAATCATTACCCTCTTTTTTGATATATATATTGTTGTCAATTATTCCTCTCTTGAACACTTTGTCTTGGAGATACGTATCTAGTCTGTGATACTAGGCACGAGGGGCTTGTTTTAACCCATATAAAGCTTTATTTAGCTTGCATACAAAGTCAGGGTTATCGGACAGTTCAAAACCCTCTGGTTGTTCCATACAAACTTCTTCATTTAAATCTCCATTTAGAAAAGATGACTTGACATCCATTTGATAGACTTTAAACCTTTTATGACAAGCATAGGCAAGAAATATTCCAATAGCTTCTAATCTTGCTATGGGTGCAAATGTTTCATCAAAATCCAGTCCTTCTATTTGAGCATAGCCTTTACAGACCAATATTTCTTTGTTCCTGACAACTTGTCCCTACTCATTCAACTTATTCTTAAAGATCCATTTGGACTATATGACATTTTTATCTGCTGGTCTAGGAACGAGTTCCCAAGTGTCATTCTTTTCAATCTGGTCCAGTTCCTCATTCATTGATTTTAACCAATTTACGTCTTCACTGGATTCATTAAAGTTCTTGGGTTCCACCATGGATATGAAGGCTATATGTGATTTCTTGGTGTCTTTGATTATACTTCTCCTAGTTTGTACACCTTTGTCTTTCTCACCAATTATCTTACTTGCAGGATGATTCTTTTGAGTAATTATGGAGGAAGGATTTGATGTTGTCTGCTGGTTTGAATCTACCTGAGTATTTGTATCTTCATCTGATTCAAAGTCTTCCTTTTATGATTCTTGGACTTGTTCATCTTCAACTTTACCTGTGTCCTTTGAAGCAGACTCAATATTGTTCACCTCTATTACTGGGACTCCTTCATCAACCTTTAAATCAATGCAATCAACTAATTTGTGAAATCTTTTATTAAAGCATCTATATCCTTTACTATTGGTATCATATCCTAAGAAGATGTCTTCATCAACCCTTTCATCATATTTTCCAAGGTTTTCATTATTATTCTTTATGTAGCACTTACTCCCAAAGACTTTGAAGTGTTTTATTGAAGCTGGTCTTCCATACCACAGTTTATAGGGTGTTTTGTCACTGTGTGGTTTGAGGTGGGATTTGTTAAGAACATGGACTGTTGTGTGTATCGCTTCTACCCAGTAGGTTTGACCAATATTCTTCTCATTCATCATTGACCTGGCCATTTGTTGAACTGTTATGTTTTGCCTTTCAACTACTCCATTTTTTTGTGGAGTTCCTAGGATAGTGTATTATCTCTTGATCCCATGTTTATCATAGAATTCCTTGAAATCACTTAACATAAATTCTCCTCCTCTCTCTAATCTTACAACCTTTAATCTGTTGCCTGTTTGATTTTATGTTAAAGACTTAAATATTTTAAATTTCTCAAATGCTTCAAATTTTTCTTTGAGAAAATCAACCCAAGTGAGTCTGGAGTAATCATCAATGATTAGCATGAAGTAGTTTTCCTTCCCTGTGCATTCTTGTCTTGATGGTCCACATAAATCCATATGAACTAATTGGAGTGGTTTCTATGTTGAAGTAGAGCTCTTGGATTTAAAATGTGTGCTGGTTAGCTTTCCTACTTGGTAGCGTTTACACACGGAATCTTGTGGCTTTGATATTCTTGGAAGATATTTTTATGCCTCAAGATTTTTGAGCTTGATTAAATGATCAAAGTTTAGATGTCCAATTCTCCTATGCCATAACTAGCTCTCATCATGTTTTCTTAGATGACACTCTTCTCTATCATCTTTCAGCAAATATACATTATTTTATGTCCTTATGCCTTTAGCCACCACATGTCTTGAGTTTACAGAATTTATCTTGCAGTCCTTGGAAGTGAACACCACTTCACATCCTTTGTCACACATTTGACTTACATTGAGAAGATTATGTTTCAACCCATATACAAGTAGAACATCTTGGGCTTTTCCTTTTCCATTACTTAAACTCACCATCCCTTTACCCTTGATTTTACCTGGAGTATCATTGATCCAGATTATTTTCGGCACGAAATGAGAGCGGAGATATAATAAAGAAATGCATAGAGATATTACAGATATTCAATAATATAACAGAAATGTATCAGAGATGCAACCATAAACACAGATATACAGTAATACATGATTTCTATTAATCAAAGAAATGTACAGAGACTGTCAAAATACAGAGTGAAAGACTCGCTAGAATGGTGGCAGCTTATCTATGAGAAGAGATGTGACGGCTACTCGCATTCGCAAGAAGATGATTACAATGAGGCTCTAGAGGAATTTTTACAATAAACAGGAATGCCAAAAGTCCTAGACATCCAAAAACCTAACCCTAGGAGATGAAGTGCCAAAAGTCATGTGGGCCCTGTTTGGGTAAGTTAGTACATCAACTTCCCGGGGCCGTAACTTTTGCATACGATCTTCGTTTTAGGGGTATGATAGTTCGTTGGAAAGGTATCGTCGAGGAGATTCATTTTGGGGGCTCAATCATGCCTTCGGCTATCATTGAGAACCTCGATCTCAAAAAAAATTCATTTAGGCCCTCAAAATGGCCCCGGAAGTTAAAACCTGCTAAAAATAGTAAATTGCCAAAATTGCCAGAAAGTTGTTTTGAGCTAGTTGGAAAAGGTGGGTGGCCACCGATATCCACCTGGATCAATCCTCCCTCCTTAGGAAGCAATGGTCTCCATTGCGTTGAGTTCCCGGGGGAGAGGGAAAATCGTTTGTTGGATCTGCATCTAGGTGAGCTGCTTGTATTGCTGGAGACGTCGCACTGCTTAGTTTGTGGAAGTCTGTCATGAACCTGTTGAAGTTGAGGTTGTTCAACAAGTTGAGCTACATGAGAGGAAGGTGTATAGAAGGAATTTGTGTGCTTTGTTGCAACCTTGTCGACCTGCTTCTGTTGGATAGAAGGTGTAGGGGGCGAAACAGTAGTGGTTGCAATGTCCTTCTGTTCCCCTTTCAAATAGATTGTGAAGAAGTTGAATTTTGCAGTATGAGATACTACCTTGTGGCACTTTTTAGGTGGAACAATAGTTGGAACTACCTCTGGTATTCTGTAGAGATGACCCCCCAAAGTAACAATGATACTATGGGGTCGAGACTCATAAACAACATGGCGCTTGCACATATATTTTTGGCCCAAGAGAACATCACATACATCCAGTGGGGCAACATCACATAATACCTCGTCCTTGAAGGGTTGGATGCCGTATGACAATCGACATTGCTGGCTGACACGAAGATCTCATCCTTGGCGAAGCCACCTGATGTTGTATGGATGCGGGTGTGGTGTTGTCGACAATCCCAACTGTTTGATGACCTCTACTGAGATGAGGTTCTTCTGGCTTCCGCTATCAACAATAAAATGCAGCGGGCTCACTTCACCCACATCTATGAATGAAAAAGGTGCTCCCCCTCTTCAGGATCTATTGGTTCTTCTGGTTGAATTGTTGCAGTCGTGACAATAATAGTGGGGTCTGCGTCAATGATCTGTCCTTTACCAGTATTTTTAGAATCAGATTCTGAATCAGGGTTCGGCTCCTTGTCTTTGATCTCGGCCACTAATGACTGTTTTGAGCGACATTCATCAGTGTTGTGCCAGGGGCTTTTGTGGAAATCACACCATTTTTCGGTGTCCTTCTTTGTCTTCTTGTGACCCTTCTTTTCCTGTGTCTTGGATTGGTTTTCAGGAGACTGTTTGTTAGGGCCGTCTTTGTCATACTTTGGTTGTTGCAGATTTGCAGACCCGAATTCCCATTTGTTCTGGTGCTTAAATTTCTACTCAATTTTAATAGCATATCGATAAGCAGCACCGAGTGATGAGATGTCCAGAAAATCCATTTCAGTCTGGATGTATCTATGTAGAGCCCCACGGTATTTCAGAACCAAATGTTGCTCGGAGTCTTTGATACCCAACTTGGTTCGCAAGGTATGGAATGTATTGGTGAACTCTGGAACTGCTTGGCCCCTCTCTTTCTATAGTGTGGTCCATCTCATGTACTGGTCTTCATAGTTGCCAACAGGGTAATACTGTTCCTTTACCGCATCCATAAAAAAATACCAAGTGGGATCGGCCCCATATATTCCAGACTCCTCTGTGGAACTTTGCTCCCAGTAAGTTTCCCACCAATGTTTGTCATGGGGGAGAGCCTTAAGGAGTGTGAAGGTGATCTTTTCCTTGTTTGAAAAATTATGAACAGAAAAATAACCTTCTAGCAGATTTAACCATTTATCTAGGGCATCTGCATCTATTTGACCTTGAAATACGGGAATATCAAAATTAACCTGTACCTTGAAAGGCGAGGTGCCTCCAAAGTGTCCGCTTGATGAAGATGTGCTTGATGCTATCAGCAGGCGTTGAAGGATGTGGGAAAAATTCTCCATCATTTCGTCCCTTTGTCGCGTGAGAGCTTGCTCAAGCAACAGACTGATAGGATCGTCTGCTCCATCATTTTTCTTTTCTTCCGCCATTGAGGGTTTCTTGGGTGTGCGAGAGTGATTGTCCTCAAGAGAGACAAGATTGATACCCAACTTTCTATACTCGGACCTCGTCAGGGACATGCACTAAAAAACATACAAGAGCAGCCTGCTCTGATACCACTGATTCGGATTATTTTCGGCACGAAATGAGAGCAGAGATATAATAAAGAAATGCACAGAGATATTGAAGATATTCAATAATATAACAGAAATGTATCAGAGATGCAACCATAAACACATATATATAGTAATACATGATTTCTATTAATCAAAGAAATGTACAAAGACTGTAAAAATACAGAGTGAAAGACTCGTTAGAATGGTGGCAGCTTATCTCTGAGAAGAGATGTGACGACTACTCGCATTTGCAAGAAGATGATTGCAATGAGGCTCTAGAGGCCTTTTTACAATAAACGGGAATGCCAAAATTCCTAGACATCCAAAAACCTGACCCTAGGAGATGAAGCGCCAAAAGTCATGTGGGCCCTGTTTGGGTAAGTTAGTACATCAACTTCCCGAGGCCGTAACTTTTGCATACGATCTCCGTTTTAGGTGTATGATAGCTCGTTGGAAAGGTATCATAGAAGAGATTCATTTTGGGGGCTCAATCATGCCTTTGGCTATCATTGAGAACCTCGATCTCAAAAAACCTTCATTTAGGCCCTCAAAATGGCCCCGGAAGTTAAAACCTGCTAAAAATAGTAAATTGCCAAAATTGGCAGAAAGTTGTTTTGAGCAAGTTGGAAAAGGTGGGTGGCCATTGATATCCACCTGGATCAATCATCTCCAAAGTTTATGTTTCCTGATTTACTTTCACTTAGAGATAGAAACTTACCTTTTTCTCTCATCATATGTTTGGAGCATCCACTGTGTATATACCAAGGGTTCTTTTTTCTTTGAGCTGACAACACTAATCCACACTTGTCACTTTCTTTCTTCTTCCAACCCTTAACATTTTTAGCAGAGGGATTCAAATCTGGTTCATATTTCTTTAAGTGACAGTCAACAACTTTATGTCCATAATTATGACAGATGTAACATTATGGCTCATTGAATAAGGGATCATAATGATTGTTAAGCTTAACCTATATCCTTTTCCTATCCATCAAGTGATTTGCAGTTTGTGATGGTTTGTTATTTGGCTGTCTCATTCTTGAATGTGGAAGATATCTATACCTTGAATGTCTTGATTGCTCATATCTCAATTTTAAAGAACAGTTTCTAGCTTTATGACCAAAGTTAGAACATAAAAAACAATATCCATAGAAAAAACCTTGGTACCTGGAAAATGGTTGTCTTCTTTAAGAAGGTCAATTTCTTCTATGCTGATGTTTTTTTTAATAGAGAGTACATAATTTCTTTGATCTATAGTTTTAGTTCTGGTACCTCTTTCATTACTCCACCAGGGCCGTTGATTATCTTCTTTTGTTTCTGCAGGTTTTTTGTTGTCATAGATGGTAAATTTGACAAAATTGATGGGATGTTTGTTGCTTGGATGATCACTACTTGATCCCTCTTCATAGCCCAGACCTGTTTTAAGCTTTGGGTTTCTTTGTTGATTCAAAATGGTGGCCAATTATTCTGAGGCTTTGATATTTGACAGATTCTGATGATACAAGGCTTGAAACTTCTCCATCTCTTTCCTAGTTTTCACTACTTCTTCCTCCAGAGCTTCACATCTTGCCTTCTTTTCTGATAACTGTTGTTTCAGAATGTATTCAATTTTCTTTGCCTCCTCTAAGTCCACTTTTAGCAGTGCAAAGTCTTCGTCAAGTTATTTACTGCCTTTCTTGAACTGTATCAACAATTGTTTTTTCTTTCTCATCTTAATTCTAAGTCTGTCAAGCTCTTCTAGTGCACTAATCAGTTCTCTTTCTAGGTCAACCACAACTTCTTCTTCATTAGCATTAGTTCCTGTGCTTTTATTATCAAAATCATCTTTGGCCATAAGTATGAAGTCATTTAGTTTATTTTCAATAAAGGAGTCATTGTCTTCATCATCTAAAGGATCATCATCATTGTTTACACAAAGACTTTTCTTCTTAAAATTATTCTCTTTAAAGAAATTTCTGATTTTGTGCTTCTCCTCATCATCATATGTCTGATCCTTTTTTTTGTGAGGACATTTATTTGCAAAATGACCTATCTTACCATAGTTGAAACATTTGAAAGGCAGTTTACCTTTGTATTTTCCTGATCCCTTCTTCAGTCTTCTTAAAAAATTTTCTTCAATTTCATCAGGGTCGGAATCCTCATTCTTGTTTGCCTTAAATGATGCTTCTCTAGAGGTGGGTTTATCTTTAACTATTCTCATTTCATATGTAGTCAACGTTCCTAGAAGTTTATCAAACTCCAAGGCTTTTAGATTATTAAGTTCTTCTATAGCAGATACCTTCGGGTTGAACCTATCTGGTAGAGATCTCAAAATTTTCTGAACTAAAGAAGGTTCCTCAATTTTTTCACCAAGTGCTTTCATTGCATTTACTAGTTCTTCAACTCTCAAAAAGTACTTTCCAACAGTTTCATCCTCTTTCATCTTCAGTTGTTCAAAATGTACTCTGTAGGTTTGAAGCTTGGCATCCTTTACCTTCTCATTACCTTCATAACTGTTAATGAGTTTGTCCCACATTTCTTTGGTAGTTTCTAGGTGCATAACTTTTACAAATTCTTCTTCTGCAAGCCCACTCAAGATATCATTCATAGCCTTAGCGTTGAAGCTAAATTCTAGTTTGTCATCCTTATTAGCTAGTACAATTGGATTTACATAACCAGTATCTACCACATCCCAGACATCTGCACCTAAAGCCATTATGTAGGTTCTCATTCTAACTTTCCATAAGGCAAATTTTGTTCCATTTAACAGAGGGGCCTTATTGGTTGAAGTTCCTTCATGGCTTGACATGTTTAAGCTCTAGGATCTACACTTAGATAAAAGGGCTCGGCTCTGATACCAATTGTTGGACAACTAAGAGGGGGGGTGAATCAATTGTTATTGTGCTTAAACAATTATATCCATTTTTTAAATTTATTATAGAACTTCTCAATGATGATCACAATATATAAGAAGTAGAGTATTCAACATCAATCACATACACGTGTAGTATAGAGACAGATATTCCTGAGGAAACCCATAAAGGGTGAAAACCTCTTCTTATTTATATGATAATTATTTTATGTACATTATCATTCTTATGAGCAACAACTCATAATGAGGCTACCACCTCTGTTTTGCAAGCTGCTACTTGTTGAGAGCACCAACTCTCTGGTTTCTCTAGAACCCACTAGAAGGAAGTACCAACTCCCTCACTGCTCTAGCACCAACTAGATGGAAGCACCAACTTCCAGTCACACAGGCACCAACCTATATAATAGAGAACCAAAGTTCTCCCTAGCACCACCCTGCCACCCTGGTTTCTCTGGCTGCTACCAGATGGTAGTTACAACTCCTTGTGTTCAGGCACCCCCTTGACACTCAGAGGACAACAGTGCTCCCTAGCATGTCCTAACCACCCTAAAATATAAAACTTTGCTTTCTGTGAATTTATTACAGTGATTCAATAGTTTTCATTAGATTACTAGGCTTATCAATGTTCTGCTATGTTGCTCTGATCTCTTGTATCAGTGTCTCTCTGCTTGCATTTCCTTGAGATTTATGATCTTTTGTTATATCTCTGCATGTCCATCTCAACCTTCTTTTACTATATCAGTTATGCACCTCTGTTCTTTCCTTCTACTGCATTGTTTCTCCTCTAGACTACCTTCTTCTACCTGCATAACACACTCTTAAAAATTGCAGCACAAATCTCTTCTCTGTTCTGCATTTTTATAGTCTCTTTGCACCTTATGCTTGCTTCATGTTCTATCCCACTACATACACTTCACTGTGTTCATCATCACTGGCCCTTCTCCTGAGATCTTTTGGCTTTATTGATTGTAACATTCTTCGACCCTTTTCCATCTGTCAGTTGATTCTATGATGAGTTTACACTCCACTAGAAGTTTCCTTGAGACTCTTCATCTTCTCTGTCAATCGCACTGAAGACTCTTTGAATTCTCTGGCAGAAACCATCAGTGGTATCTAAAAGTTACACCAAGGCTCTTCGACCCCTCTGGTAACCACCCTACAGCTCCTCAAATTCTATGGCAGATGAAATCACTTCATTTTGGAAGTTACTGAAAGAAACTCCACGTGTTCATGTGTTTTGGCGCCTTCTCTCTTCCTGAAGAAAACTTCATAGTGGGCACTAGCTCTTTTGGCTAAGCCCCTTCCTTTCAGGTGACCTATGGCAGTGAAAAAATGCCTATTCATAAGGCACTTTCGCGACTCGTGTTTCGGGGATCTGGGGATGAGGCATCTCGACTCTCCAAGTCACAATCTCCGAAATGGAGCTTAGTTGCATGCTGGCTCCTCCCTTAAACCTTTGATGATGTGACCAATGGTTGTGACCACAACCCTATTCAAAAAGGTATTTCACGATTTCACATTTCAGGTTTTCTCCCACGAGTCTCCTTGAATCCTCATATTACGAACCTCAAAATGGAGCTTGGCTTCTCTAGCTCCTTCCTCCAATGTGACCACCGGTAGTGACCAAAGCTTAACTCAAAACTACATTTCGCAATTTCGCGTTTCAGGGATTCTCCTGTGAGTCCCTTGACTCCTCCAACTTCTGGTACCCGAAATGGATCTTAACTATGCTAGCTCCTTCCACTCACGTGACCACGAGCAGTGACCAGGGGCCAAGTCCAAAAATGCATTTTGTATTTCGTGTTTCAGGGATTCTGTGAAGAGTTGTCTACACTCTCCATGTCGCAAACTCTGAAATGGAGCTTGGCATCTCTAGCTATTCTCTCCAACTCTTGATGATGTGACCACAAGATATGAACATTGGCTAGTCATTTGAGCGCTTCGCTCTTCAGATCCACGGACCATGATATGTGGTGATCGGACGACTATCCTCCATCCTGGAACTTGAGCTTTTGGGACTTTAGGGGAGTATTGATGCTAAAACTCCCAAAACTAAACTCCCAGAGTGACGTCATTCTTGCATCACTCAATGACGTGTCATAAGCCGAGTGGGTGCCATGTGTCACTCAGAATTGTGATTTCCAGTGGCCTCAAATGTCGAGTAAACTTGACACTTGTCCTTGTATGATTTCGCCACGTGTCCTTGCTGATGTAGACTGCCACCTGTCCTTTCAAATGTGGTCTTTCATGAACTACCTCCTAGATCTAACGACCCAGATTCATCCTTGATCCAACGGCTAAGATTATTTCACAATTTGGCATATCGTTAGTTTGAGAGGTTAGAACACCTCGTTCCTTTGACTTTCCAGTCAGCGAAGAGATGATCTTTTTCCACGTGTCCTTCGTGGATCGACGTACCAGATTTCTCTTCGATCCAACGGCTCAGATCATTTCGCCATTTCACGTTTTGTGAGTTGGAAGAATAGAGAACCTCGTGCCTTTGAATTTCCAGTCAGTGAAATGACGATCTTTCGACATGTGTCCTCCGGATCCAACGACCCATGACTGTCCTCGATGGACGTCTAGGATTCCTTCACAGTTTTGGATATTTGGATGACTCCTGGTCTTATCCGCCTTGCAACTTCACCATATCTAATGGTTTCTGGTCCTTCGTAATTAATCCAGATCTGACGACCCAGATCTTATCGCGATTTGAAAGGTTAGAGAGCTTCCTTTCTTTGACTTTCCAGTCAGCGAATTGCTGAACTATATCCACATGTCCTGCCCAATGATGGACGATCCTTCTGTTTTCAGGACTTTGTAAACCCGCTTCATGTTGAAATTTAAATATCGTTCATGTTCTCCTAGATCCAACGATGGTCGGTCCCCACACTCAGATCTAACGCTTGAGATCTATCCTCCATCTGTGCGCTCCTTCTGTCTGAATTCATATCTTATGGCCATCGGGAATTTGAAATGGGTGATCCAACGATCACTATCGATTCTCCTCCTGAGATTCTCCTTCTTGTGTGTTCTTTCCATCAATGAAAAGTGCATTGTTCCTGTGAACATGCCAACAAAAACAACTTCTATTTCTTCTTCTTCGTAGAACAGGTCATTGAAGAAGATGGAAGATCCTAATTCAGTCTCCACTGAATATATAGGATGATTGCTAGGCTATGATTTATTGCTGACCATATATTTAAGTAAAACCTCCATGTACAGTCTTCTGTCCTAACCAAAGACAGTCATAGTAGCATAAGACATGTCCATATGGATAGTTCCCTTTAGTTTTGCAGCCCATGATCTGGACAATAGCATACCAAATTTTGGAGGGATATCGGCGACCACTACGTCCATCACCATATTCTTTACTAGAATTTGTGCTAAAGAAATGACCATGTCTTTGATCATGCCAAGGAATTTTACCTTTCTTGAATCAAAGGAGAACAAATATTTGTAAGGTCTAGTGACCTCGAGATCTAATTGGTCCATGACTACTTTTGACATCAGCTTGTGTGATGCTCCAGAATCCAGCATAACGTTGTGCAGAATCATGTCATGGATTTTCAAACTGACATAAAAAGGAGGGACTTCTTCATTTTCACCAGTTTCTTCTACTCTTGGCCCAAATAGGATAGTTGGGTGATCATCTTGTATGTTTAGGGTATCACATTTTTGTCCCATTTTAAGCATCTTGATGATCTGATTTCTATATTCGTTGTTCCTAATCAATTCATTAAATGGTACCGAATTTTTTATCTTAACCATCTCACTTTAGAAATCGAAAGATGATGGGGTCTTTTCTACTTCTTTGGTGACCATTTATATTCATGTCAATATTTTCTTTTGAGGTTCTTCTTTCTGTTTCCCCTTTTTCCATAGTAGCCTTCACAATAGAATCTTTCACAGTGGAGTCCTTTGCAGCTGAATCTTTTGCAGCAAAATCCTTTTTGGTCTGATTTGGTCTGACTAGAAGAAGGTACATTGTCCTGAGCTTCTTTGGAAGGGTTTCCTTTTGGAGGGTTACCCTTTGGAGGGTTTGGGGGTAATTTTTGATTCCGGAGGTTATATTGCCTTTGGAATTGCATGATGGTGTTTTGTAGTCCGGTCTCATAATATTATTTTTCTACCGATACCCTTTCCTCTTCATCTTGCAGAAAGATCTCATTTGTGTCCATGAACTGGTCATGCTCTTCTTTGGTCAAAAATACCTCTGTCTCTTTATCATCACAAAAGTTCATGTTATCCTCAAAATATCCATCATAACCTTCATTTACATAATTATTTTGGAAGGGAGGCTTGATTTGTTGTTCCGCTTGGTTCCGTTGGTTTCCCTGATTTGTTTGGTTTCCTAGATTCGCTAGATCTACTTGATTTGCCTGATTTCCCTAATTTCTTTTCCTAATCTGTGGCATGGTTGGTCTTCTCGGATTTTTGGGTGGACCTTCATCCTGTTCTCTGGGGTTAGGCCTATTTCCTAGGGCCATCATTTCCATCATCCAATCCATGTTTCTCATCATCGCTTCGAATCTTTCCTCTGAAGTTTGAGATGTTGAAGGTTGTTCTTTGTCTTGAGATCTGTTAGTGTCTCTACTAGCATTGGTTTTCATCTTCCCTGAAGCCATCAGATTCACTTCTACCTCTATAGCATAAGTCTTCATATCCTCCAATGTGGTAGATCTTTGTTCTCTTAATAATAAAGCAAATTCACTTTCAAAATAATCGGCATATTTGAGCTGAGATGCCTTGGGCGGGGGTTTACTTCATCAGGAATAGCATTATACACCTTCATGAATCTAGATGAAAACTCCTATACCATCTCATTAGGTGATCTTTTCATATTGTTATACTGGGTCAACAGCTGAAGGGGATTTTTCTTATCCCCCCATTTTGAAAGGAAGCTTGTCTCACTACGATATTTCCTGCTACAAGGGCTCTGAACCACTTCCTCACATCACCCACAAGGTTTTGTGTAAACAACCTCATCTTCACATCTTCATAGTCCACTTCTTCCAATTCTATGAAATCATTAAACCAGTCTAGATGTTTTTGGGATGATATGTTACCTTCGACATCATATAGTTTAATCCTTAGATTGTAGTCTTGACTCTTGAGGAAGGTCATGTAGTTGAGCGGGTAGTATGAGGGGAGAAAATGTTGCTGCCATAGTTGCTGTGAGGGGTCGGAGTGGACGTTGGTTCTGAGCAGGGGTCACTACAATCTTGACAGATGTGGCTAAAACTAGTTCTTGGAACCTCTTTTCATCAAAGATAGTCTCGTTTAGACAAGATTATGACTTAGTTCTAAATACGGATTGTTTGAATTTCATGCCGAATACAAGGTCTTTGATGCTAGTCATTTCATCCCTAGGCAAGGACAGATATCGGTCTAGGCACAACATTGGGGTCACAGGCCTTTCTTTTCTTCTACGTACAAGCTTCTCAGGGTCAGACACAGGGATTGCAGCTTCTGGGTCTGGATTTCTCCTGGTGTGGATTTTCTTAGGAGCCATGATTTCTATCTCACAAGGTGTGGTGCATTTGGTCATTGAATATCGGAGTCGCCAAGGTGAAAATAATCTAAGCTAATAAGATATTTGATCCACTGTCACCCTCGGGAATCAAACTAAAGCTTTAAGTCATTTTCCCAAGGAAGATTTTTCAATTTCGTCCCCAACAACGACGCCATAATGTTAGCACTCTGTAAATTTTGTCCAGCTGAATAGACAAACGAAAGAGATAACTATTTCAAACAAATTTAGAGTTGAGGCACTCGCCTTCTCAACTCAAAGAGGGCTCTCTCGTGTCACTTGATATTTCTTTGGAAATTGTTGGCTAGATTTGGTTTGTTTTGGGGTTTTAAAATAAAATTGTTGGCAAGGAAGGGGAGGAACACTCAGGTCTATGGAGTCAAAATTATGAAAGTGAATGAAAACCATGCATCGATTGATAGAACTCTCTAGAGGACAAAGGATAAATGAGGCGATGAATCTGATTTATTATTAAATTTAAATAGAGTGTAGGAAGATAAATAAAACAAATAACTGCATCAGAGCATTACAAAAATGAATTCTGAATAACTCAAGAAGACAATCACACAATTTAAATTGCTTAAGCCAAGAGCATCACAAGATGAATTCTGGGCCTCTAACTCTCCAATTTAAACAGAAGAAAATGTAGATGAAGTAATAGGCCACGGGAAATACATACGATGAAAGCAAAAAAGATCATATCATCCCCCGTTAGAATCTTTTCACAGAGACTTCAAAATCTTCTGCATTTATATTCAATTCAGATTCAGAAAATTTGCAAATAGAGTTTGATACAACCAAAAGGTGCTCTTGCACTTCTGCCAACATTAATTTATTCAAGTAACCCAATATTTATACAATTTGATCAAAATAACTGAAACTAAAGCATTTTAGTTTCCAAAATAGTTTCGACTGACAGTTTCGGTATACGCAACAATTTACAACGATTGACAAAATAAAACGCTTCCAAAATTATGGGAATTTCTCTGTCTGTTTGGATTATTTTATGCCATCTGTCTCGCTCTAGTCTTCTGTTGAATCTGTAAATCTGATGACATTTGGGGATCACTGGCTGTCTCCAACGATATTGCACTTTGTCTTACCCAACCACATGATTTCCTTCCATTGCGAATCAGAGGGGATTCCAAAATCCATCATCTCCTTAATCAAAATCTCCAAGTCAATGCACATAGCATAGGACATAGTCGACATGCTAACTTTCACTATCTTGAAATTATTCAAAATTTTGAAGCCTATAGCGAGATATTCTACTAGACTTGGCCCTTTCAGACTTTCTTCTATAGCTTCAAATTTAGAATGGTCAATTCTGCATTACATGAGGAGAGTATTGTAATCTTCCTAATTGTATAATGAACCTCTGCCATTCCAAAATGATGGGAGACATTTGATAAACAACTATTCAAATGCATCTTTAAACTCTTGTATTATGTGCTCCATCTGCAAAGCTTTGTTTTGGACCGATCTGAGCAAGTTATGTTTTGTGATGATTTTCCTAGCTGAAATGATCAATGCAGTCCTGTATTTTACCCCGATAGTTTGAAGGTCAGCAGTCGGCACATAATTTAACAATTCAATATCATTTTAGGCCCATTCTGAGGGTTTCTTGGCTAATAGTTCATTAAAAACAACACACCTGCTCCGAGATGTTGTAGCCACACTGTCTTTGTCATTTATAAAATTTAGATAAACCTTGAATTTAGCAGCTTCTACAGCAATAACATCCCATATGACATGTTTGGCTCCCTGCAACAATATTTTTCCCTTTGACCTGGTTTTCATCTTGCTCACCCTCTCTTGCAAATCTTTATTATCTCTGTGAAGTTGAGCCATCTTCTCATCTTTCACTTTCATCTCTTGTTTCAAATTTTCTATAACATCGTTGAGACCTTTGATCTCACCTGTTTTGATGCTTACTTGGGACATGGCGTGGACCAACCCTTCAGTGCTATATCTAGCTTCTGTATTAGTAGGTACTATGACAACCACATATGACGTTGTTGCCTATGCTCGTGACCAATTCTCTTTCTCTTTTTCCAACTACAACACTTTAGATTTGTAATTGAGTGCCTCTTTCCTAAATGTTTCTTTTTCCTGTTCCAAGGAAGTCAATTTTGTTGTTTGTGGATACTCATTCGGCGACATCTTCAACCTTTTATTTAAACTTAGGATCATCTTATCCTTTTCATCTAGAGAAGATTTCACCCCTTGAGGGCCTTCAGACTCTAGTCGTTTGACCTGTGTCATCTAGGCTTTGTTGGATGCCTTTTCTTGTTTTAATTGTCCATCTAGTTTAATTGCATGTGTCGTCAATCTTGCAACCCTCAAACTTAAACTTAGATCATCAGAATATAGCATATCGCTGACATTTCTGTGAAACTTTACTTTGTTAGGGGCACCAATATTTTCATAGTGCATTTTGATCTCAGATACTTTATCATCATCAACCACTACTATGTTAAGTGTTTTCTTTTCAACATCTCTGACTAAGAGTAAGGAGGCTTTAGACTGGGAAGTCTTTTCCACTTCGAGCAAAAGGTCTCTTATTTCACTGTTGGCCATACTTCCCTTCACAACATACTGGTTCATTAAATCTTCCCTGGACTGATAAACAACCCCAGGTGTTTGGTTGAATATGTGTTTCCTACTGCTAAAGCTCTTTGTGTTTCTTTTAGCTTGCGGTCTATCTCCTGTACCTGCTCCTTCATCCTTGGTTGCATCTTCCACCATCTACATGCATGTTTTTCCTTTGGGATCTTCTCCTTCCAGGTCGACCACTTGAGAGGGTGATGTGATTTTCATCTTCTCGAGAGTATCTTGCAGGATATTGGCACCCAGGGCCTCTAAACTGTTCCTCTTATTGTAGACGCTCAATTTAGGAGCTTTGGCAATCAATCTAGGAGAAGGTTTATGTGTTGGGCTCTCCTGGGAATCAGGTTCTATTTGTTTTGTTAGATCATGTTGCATAGTGACCTCCATATCTACACATGTTTCTAGATTGGCCAACTTATTGAATCCTTCGACATGCTCGTGTTCATAGGGACCTTGTCTGCTTGCTAATCTCCTCTTTGAAATGATATGGTGCAGGTCGTATTTTCTTCCTTGCAACTGGGTGAACCCGAATTCATTGAGTTTGGAATGAATATGAGGAAAACAGGAATTGTTCTTCACCACAAAGGGACCTACTATGAAAGGAAATTTTAGATTAGAAGCCTTGTGTGCTTTGAAAAAGTGCTCATTTTCTGAGATGATCCTCTACCTTATGAACTCCAAAGCAAAGATTCTGGGTGTCAGAAAAACTAGTAAAAGATGAGGTCCTTCTTGGTAGCCATATACCCAAATCGTTGTGGATTGTATGAACAACATCCAGTCACCTATCCTTCTCTCTGGATTTGGTTGTAAACAACTTTTCATTTCTTCCAAGACCCTTGGCAAGTCTGAACCGAAGATAAGACTGTACACCCTGGACATAATCATATTTATGAAGATAAGCATGGTGATCCTTTTACATTTAATTGAAATGAATGTAGTCTCGGGAAATTCGGTTTTGTTAGATTCCAGGAACAATCTCAGCAAATGGGTGTAATATATGAAACGTCTTAATGAATTGAAATTCACCAACTACTGGTGCATATTGTCAACAATGAATTTTTCAAAACTGACACAGACAGACTAACTAGACTCTGACATAAAGAAAGTCAACATGAAACCTAACATGACTTCTACCACAAACTTGTCATTGTCCAATCCTAAAATTTGACTTAATAGGAAACAAGCCCACTAGACTTTGATGATCATGACGCTTATGCTGGCAGGAAATGACAGACTCTCTGAATGGTATTCAAGCTTGACAATGGTTTGTAGAAACCATGTTTTTACTTCTAGTGGGCATTCTCTATAAATTGTGATCATTTTCTATTCCTCGAAGGGCTCTAACACCGTGGATGAAGACTTGGGTATACTGAGGGTGTGCCAGAGAGATGGACCATCTATTTCACATAAAACTTCAGACCCTAATTTATTCAAAATAACTCTTTCTTCCTGAGAATATCATTCTTCACACCAACTTACAAATTCAAGGAAAGGAAAGACTACTTCTACGACATAAGGGGTGATGGAGGCTTGAGTCACTTCGAGGTAAGGTAGGTGGGTTCCAACATTGTCCAACAAATTTTATTTGGACATAGAAAGGGGCGAGATTGTTATCTCTGTGTCGAAAATGTCAGAGTCTCTATCAATTAGGGATTCTTCTTTGGAAGAGATGTCTGGCTCATTTATGGATAACACAACAGGATTAGCAGCCATGGTGAAAATACCTAGTGAGCGATGAAAGAAGTGCGAACCTGGTTCAATTTCCGAGCTTGAGATTCAAATGGATGTTCTACACCAAATTTCTGAATGTTCAAATGCTCCAAATTATGAAAAAATAATGTCGGGGGATATTCCTTTTATAGGTATCTGTTCGCATCGGGTGTTGGAGAAAACGGTTTTAGGGGAACCACTTTTCACCGCGATGTCCCTCTGAGGATGCCATGCGTCAATGATTTAAACCATGACAGGTTTTTCCCGACCCACCCTCGTTTCGCTAATATTCATTTTACTTCAATCGTCGATATGATTCTCAGCTGTTGATACAGACTGCTTTAACATCTATGGTCCACATTCACCCAATGAAGATGGCATTGGGGGTTGGATATCCCTCTAAGGGTAGCACGCATCCACTGATAAAACCATGATGCTTTTCCTCAGACCACGACGATTTCTTAATCGTCATACTATTTCGATCTCCAATATGCGCCTTAGCCGTTGATCCGGGCCACTTTCAAGATCGACGATTCCCTAAGGGTTACCCTTTATGCTTTCACCATATTTGTCCATCCGCCGTTAGATATAGCTCGTTCCTTTAAAATATCATACCTCTTTAGCGACATAACCTTTTCGCTAAAATTCCAACTCTTGGACGTCGTTTGAAAATTATATGGTGATAACATTGGCTCCAACTTGGGATGTTATCCTCCTTGTGAGGTAGCAAAGAACTGTATACTAAGTGCCTTCCCATTGGGTTGTGATTTATCAATGTGATCTGAATCTGTTGATATTTATTCAAAAAATTACAATCTATTCAGCATAGCTCAGGGCCTTCACCTCGGGCTTCAACTACACTTCTTTTATTTCAATCTTTAATGCGTAAAGGAGAAAGTAGAATGATTATATACAATGAATGGTGGGGTGATTCCTTTTCAAACAATGTAATGCTTGATGAACCTTCCATTCACAGGCCCTCCTCTGGTGAATTCTTTATTACTTTCTTCCAACAAATAGGTGTTTCTCATGCGGTATGTTGAGACTTTGAATGGACCTAGCCACAGGTTATCAAATTTCCCATGTTTACCTTTATCTTTATTTCTGGCATCCCATTTTAGTACCCAGTCTCCTGGTTTAAAATCTTCTACCTTGGTATGTCTATCGAAATCTTCTTTGATCTTGTCTTGACGATGTTGGGCGTTATTGAAGGCCTTTTCTCTGGTCTGTTGTACGTTGATGAGCTCATGATCCCTCCTCCGACTAACATTTGTTTCTGCTTCTTGCTCCTGTAGCAACTTCATCACCGGTAATCCCAATGTAGTAGGAAAAATGGCCTATGTACCATAAATGATCTGGAAAGGAGATGCGGCAATAGCTCTTTTTGGGGATATCATGTCAGCCCACAGCGCATGGATGAGATTTTTGTGCCATGCCTTTTTGTTCTCTTGCAAATTTTTTTTGATGATTCTGACCAAGCTTTTGTTGGAAGACTCAACCAATCTGTTTCCCTGAGGATAATATGACGTGGAATGACCAAGAGTATTGTTGTAATCATTGCAGAATTTTTCCAATTTTTTAGACTTAAAGGCCACTGCATTGTCTGTTATAATCTTGATCGGGCATCCGAATCTGGACAAGATATTGTCTTCTAGGAACCGAATGATAACATAATTTGTAGCATGTCTGGCAGGAACAACCTCGATCCACTTAGTAAAATAATCTGTTGTAGTCAAGATGCACTTGTGTTGAGCCGAGGATTGTGGATGTATCTCTCCTATGAAATCTAGGCCCCATTGTCTGAAAGGAGATTCTACTGAAATGGGTTTTAGCGACATAGATTGTTATTTTCCTTTTCCATCAAATATTTGACATTCATGGCACTTTGAATCTTCTTTATAAACATCAGGAAAAATGCTAGGCCAATAAAAGCCAGCTCTCAAAATTTTGTGCACAATCGTCTTCCAATAATGATGACCTCTGCATTAACCTTTGTGGAACTCTTTGATGGTTCTTTGTGCTTCATCTCCTGTCAAACAACTCAACAAAATCCCCCCTGGATCTTTCCAGTACAACAATTCATTTACTATACAAAATTTCACTACCTTGAGTTTTAAAAATCTAGCCTTCGTTTTACTATATTTAGGAGGAGCCTGCATATTTTTCAACACAAAAATGATATCTACATACCATGCAGAGTTAAGAAATTTCTGAGATATTTGTGGAGTCTCCATTTCTTCCTCTACTACAAGGTCTGATAAATTTGCAATGAATTTTATTCCCAAGAGTTCGCAGTTTGTTTGTGCCATCACATTAGCAAGTCCCTGTCATTTGATCAACTTTGTGGGCTTGATTTCAAGATCGTATTTTAACAGTACTGAAATCCATTTTCCCCTCTTCCCTTCAGGGTTGGGCTATGTTAAGATGTCCTTCACTGAGCTGCTGGGAACATAAGTTGTGGTATGTGAGTGTAGGATATAAACCCTGAATTCTTTCAATGCTTTGACCAAAGCATACGCTTGCTTCTCCATGATATCATATTTTAAAGGAGCATCTCTTAATGTTTTATTGTAGTATACTATGGGTTTCTCGAAACTTTGATCGTCTTTCTGGAGTAATACACCTACAATTGTGTGTTCTGATGCGAATGAGAACAATATGAAATCTTTCTGAAAATTTGGACTGGCCAATACAGGAGCCTTTGTCAATGCCACCTTGATGTATTCAAAGGACTTTCTTGCTTCAGGAATCCATTTTATTTCATTTCCCTTTTTAAGCATGTTGGTGATGTGCTTTATGATTTCGGCTAAATTTGGGATAAACCTCCTCAGAAAATTTACTTTCCCCAGGAAAGATTGTACCTCCTTTTTTCTTATGGGTATGTCGATTTTCAATATCCCTTCAACCTTGTTGAAGTCAACCTTTATCCCCTCCTTCGAAATGAAGTGTCCTAAGAGCTTCCCTTCTTCCATGGAAAAATTTGACTTTTTTGGATTCAGTGATATGTGAAATTTCCTGCATTTTTCAAACGCCCTTCTGAGATGCTTGAGGTGTTCTTCATCCAAGGCAGAATACACAGTAATGTCATCAAGGTATATAATAATGATTTTTTCTTTCTCGTTAGAAAAATCTATATCCATGGCTTTTTGAAATGTCTCCCCTGCATTCATAAGCCCAAAAGGCGTTTTTGCATTCATAAACGTTCCCCATGGTGTAGTGAATGTAGTCTTTTCCTGGTCATCAGGGTGCACCATAATCTGATTATATCTAGAGAAACTGTCTAGCATTGACATCCTTTGAGAGCCTACTACCTTATGTATAATGTAATCCATTTTAGGCAATGGATAGTTGTCCTTTAGAGACACCTTATTTAGATTCCCGAAGTCTACACACAGTCTAATTTCTCCACTCTTTTTTTGGACTGGTACCAGATTTTCCACCCATTTGGAAAAACTCAGGGACACTATGATTTTTGCTTCAAATAGTTTCTTTACTTCCTTTTCTATCAATGGTAACAACAGAGGGTTTATTCTTCTTAATTTCTGTTTGAATGGCTTGTGATCTTCTTTAATTGGGATAACATGCTGGATTATACTAGTATCATAAAATTTTAGATCATCATAGCTCCAAGAAAAAATGTCGGGGAATTCTTTCATTAATTTGACATACCTTTCTTTGACTTCAAGGTTGAGCTTCCTAGACAGCTTCACGATCTTTGGATCCTATGGAATCCCAACATTGCAATCTTCCACATCCCCTTCATAGACTATGATCTTCAGACTTCTAGATACATTGTTGTTATCAAAAAGTTTATCTAATGGTACCAAACCCTTAGGGATGATATTACTCTTCAGCTGAACGATATCTCTGCCAGCGATCTGATTGTCGAAATATCCTTCTTTCGTGAAATCGGTTGCATCCACCTCATCATTGCAATATTCATCATCAATGTTCAAATTCTCGAACTCATTCTCCATTTTGAGGAAACTTTCTATATGCTTGTCATTTTCGAAGACCTGCCAGTGCTTCATATTGTCCGGTACAGCTAGCCTATACTTTACCTCCACCTTGTAGCTTTTCTCAGGGAAGATTGGGACTCTAAAAATTGTTGTGGAAGTGGCCAAAGCATCAACAATCTGATTCTTCTCTCTTGGAATTGCCGATAGATTGCTTTCTTCAAATTTCTCAAGGAGTTCCAGCACCAGATTCCTATAAGCTCTCAGTCTGGGTTGTTTTACTTGGTAGATGCCTTTGATTTGATTTATAATTAGCTCAGAATCTCCATGTACAACAATTATTTTGGCACCTAGCTCTTGTAAAACTTTCAATCCCAATATCAACGCTTCATATTCTACCATGTTATTAGTGCATTCAAAAATTAAGTTTGTAGGAACACAATTTTTTTCCTCCTTTGGGGTGGTTGATCCATACGCTAGCTCCAGCTCCTTCTCTACAGGAAGCTCCATCGAAATTTCCATAACTGGTCCTCTGCATCATTTTGCTGCTTTGAAAGTTCCTCCATTTTCCCCTTAAGCTTATCCATGTCAGCGAAAACGACTTATGTTTCTTCTTCTTCAAAGCATAGGTCATTGAAGAAGATGGAAGATCCTAATTCAGTCTCCACTAAATATATAGGATGATTGCTAGGTTATGATTTATTGCTGACCATATATTTAAGCAAAACCTCCCTGTACAGTCTTTTGTCTTGACCAAAGACATGAATAGTAGCATAAGACATGTCCATCTGGAGAGTTCCCTTTAATTTTACAGCCCATGATCTAGACAACAACATACCAAATTTTGGAGGGATATCGACGACCACTAAGTCCATCACCATATTCCTTGTTGTAATTTGTGCCAAAGAAATGACCATGTCTTTGATCATGCCAATGCATTTTACCTTTCTTGAATCAAAGGAGAACAGATCTTTGTAAGGTCTTGTGACCTCAAGATCTAATTGGTCCATGACTACTTTTGGCATCAGGTTGTGTGATGCTCCAGAATACAGCATAGCGTTGTGCAGAATCATGTCATGGATTTTCAAACTGACATAAAAAGGAGGGACTTCTTCATTTTCACCTCTTTCTTCTACTCTTGGCCCAAATAGGATAGCTGGGTGATCATCTTGTATGTTTAGGGTATCAGATGTCTGTCCCATTTTAAGAATCTTGATGATCTAATTTCTATATTCGTTGTTCCTGATCAATTCATTAAATGGTACCAAATTTTTTATCTTAGCCATCTCACTTTCAAAATTGAAAGATGATGGGGTTTTTTCTACTTCTTTGGTGACCATTTATCTTCTTGTCAATATTTTCTTTTGAGGTTCTTATTTCTGTTTCCCCTTTTCCACAGTATCCTTCACAACAAAATCTTTCACAGTGGAGTCATTTGCAGCTAAATCTTTTGCAGCAAAATCCTTTTTGGTCTGATTAGAAAAAGGTACATTGTTCTGAGCTTCTTTGGAAGGGTTTCAATTTGGAGGGTTTGGGGGTACTTTTTGATTCCGGAGGTTATATTTCCTTTGGAATTGCATGATGGCATTTTTTAGTCTGGTATCATAATCTTATTTTTCTACTAATACCCTTTCCTCTTCATCTTGTAGAAAGATCTCATTTGCATCCATGAACTGGTCATGCTCTTCTTTGGTCAAAAATACCTCTGTCTCTTTATCATCACAACAGTTCATGTTATCCTCAAAATATCCATCATAACCTTCATTTACATAATTATTTTGGAAGGGAAGCCTGAATTGTTGTTTCGCTTGGTTCCCTTGGTTTCCCTAATTTGTCTGGTTTCCCTTATTTGCCTGGTTTCCCAGATTCGTTGGATCTACTTGATTTGCTTGATTTCCCTGATTTATTTTCCTAATCTATGGAATGGATGGTATTCTCGGATTTCTGGGTGGATGATCAGCTTGTTCTCTGGGGTTAGGCCTATTTCCTAGGGCCATCCTTTCCATCATCCGCTCCATGTTTCTCATCATCGCTTCGAATCTTTCCTCTGAAGTTTGAAATGTTGAAGGTTGTGCTTTGTCTTGAGCTCTGTTAGTGTCTCTGCCAGCATTGATTTTCATATTCCATGTAGCCATCAAGTTCAATTCTACCTCTATAGCATTAGTTGTCATATTGTCCAATGTGGCAAATCTCTGTTTTCTTAATAATAAAGCAAAGCCACTTTCAAAAGAATCAGCATATTTGANACATTATACACCTTCATGGATCTGACTGAAAACTCATGTACCATCTCATCAGGTGATATTTTTATATTGTTATACTAGATCAACAACGGAAGGGGATTTTTCTTATCCCCCCATTTTGAAAGGAAGCTTGTCTCAAAGGCTTCAAAATCTACGATATTTCATGTTGGAAGGGATTTGAACCACTTCCTCACATCTACCACAAGGCTTTGTGTAAACAACCTCATCTTCACATCTTCATAGTCCACTTCTTCCAAGTCTATGAAATCATTAAACCAGTCTAGATGTTTTTGGGATGATATGTTACCTTCAACATCATATAGTTTAATCCTTAGATTGTAGTCTTGAGGCAGGTCATGTAGTTGAGGGAGTAGTATGAGGGGAGAAAATCCTTCTTCCATAACTGTTTTGAGGGGTCGGAGTGGACGTTGGTTCTGAGAAAGGGTCACTACAGGCTTGACAGATGCAGCTAAAACTAGGTCTTGGAACCTCTTTTCTTCAAAGATAGTCTTGTTTAGACAAGATTCAGACTTAGTTCTAAATAGGGATTGTTTGAATATCACGTCGAATACAAGGTCTTCGATTCTAGTCAATCCATCCATAGGAAAGGACAGATATCGGTCTGGGCAGAACACTAGGGTCACATGCCTTTCTTTTATTCTGTGTACAAGCTTCTCAAGGTCAGCCATAGGGATTGCAGCTTCTGGGTTTGGATTTCTCCTGGTGTGGATTTTCTTAGGAGCCAGGATTTATATCTCACAAGGTGTGGTGCAACTGGTCACTGAATAATGGAGTTGCCAGGGTAAAAATAATCTCAGCCAATAAGATATTTGATCCACTGTCACCCTCAGGAATCAAACTAAATCTTTAAGTCATTTTCCCGGGGAAGATTTTTCAATTTCATCCTCGGCAACGACGCTAGAATGTTAGAACTCTGTAAATTTTGTCCGGCTGAATAGAAAAATGATAGAGATAACTATTTCAACCAACTTTAGAGTTGAGGCACCAGCCTGCTCAATTCAAAGAGGGCTCGCTCATGTCACTTGATATTTCTTTGGAAATTGGTGGCTAGATTTGGTTTGTTTTGGGGTTTTTAAATAAAATTGTCTGCAAGGAAGGGGAGGAACACTCAGCGCTATGGAGTCAAAATTTTGAAAGTGAATGACATCCCATATGACATGTTTGGCTCCCAACAATTTTTTTTTTTCCTTTAACTTGGTTTTCAGCTTGCTCACCCTCTCTTGCAAATCTTGATTATCTTTGTGAAGTTGAGCCATCTTCTCATCTTTCACTTCCATCTCTTGTTTCAAATTTTCTATAACATCGTTGAGACCTTTGATCTCATCTATTTTAATTCTTACTTGGGACATGGCTTGGACCAACCCTTCAGTGCTAGATCTAGCCTCTGTATTAGTAGGTACTATGACAACCACATCTCATGTAGTTTCCTGTGCTTGTGACCAATTCTCTTTCTCTTTTTCCAACTACATCACTTTAGCTTTGTAATTGAGTGCCTCTTTCCTGAATGTTTCTTTTTCCTATTCCAAGGCAGTCAATTCTATTGTTTGTGGATGGTCAGTCGATGACATCTTCATCCTTTTCTTTAAGCTTAGGATCATCTTATCCTTTTCATCCAGAGAAGCTTTCACCCCTTGAGGGCCTTGTTATCCCCGATATCTAGGGATAACTAGGAGATCATGTCTCGAGGACCACATGGTCCTAGACATGGAGTACGAGAGCAGATTGACTTGAGCATGGCCCTTGAGGGCCCATCTTTTCTTCCTCTCAGCCAGACTTGTCCTGTCAGCAGTACCAGCCTCCATCACTACCGGCCTGGGCTTGCATCAGAAAAGGCTCTTGCTCCATGAGGTAATTGGTCCGAGTTATCATGGTATGTGTCATATTTGATCATTATAACCTTCTTATGTATGCATTAGATCTCTTTCATTTCAAAAAACTGCTTGGATCTTACACTAATCCACTGGACCATTGTTGGGGCAATTAATGGGGTGACTTAGCAAGTTGGTATTCATGGGTTTTGGTTAGCCACCAAGGGGGGTTTGCAGAACCATCGTCCGCTCCCCTCATATGATCACTCTTACATCTTAAAACCCCGCTCATCCATCCCATTCCCCTAGTCTGGCCATTAGGATGACCATCTAGGGTACATCTTGTCTTGTGGGAAGAAGGGGCTAAAGGCCCAGGGGGTAAAAGCAGCTGGTAAAAGATAAAAG
>ML831853.1:30984-43157 GCA_009831015.1 Picea engelmannii | reverse complement strand
AATACATTCATAAGCATAAACCACATTCTCTCCTAGTCAAAAGCTACAACCTACCACTTCCTTAAACCACATTCTCTCCTCATCAAAACTACAACCTACCACTTTAAATTATCACTTCCTTATGGAAGGGGCGCTGCAAGTTATCACTTCCTTATGGAAGGGGCTTGATGCTTGCAGCTCCCCTTGTTTCAATTTACAAATAGATTTGGGATTTTCTAGTCATGCTTAAGTATACAAAGATTTACGTTTCTTCCATCGTGTTTAGGGAAGAAACTTATAAATATTATTGTTTTAATAAATAATTTCAAACTTATAAATATAATTTTGTTTTAATAAATAATTTCAAAATATACTTTGACTATGCATGTTTAAGTACAATAATTTAATATAGATTTTTATATAGAGATATATATAAACTAATTGAAAGTAAAAAAATTATTGTTATGTTTATAAGTACTTTTTACTTCTTAATATGGGGCATGTCAGGTCCCCACAATGTGCCTTGCGATCATGTACCTCTTGAGGGTGTGCGACACCACAACATTTCACGCTTGGTTTCTTGGCAACACCGAGGTTACTTCGTTTAGACTACGTCTCTTCACCTAGATCATACACATACTCCATTCTAGGCTACCAGAGAGTCACACTCCTACTGTAGTGCAACTCTTGCTTACTTAGACAATTGTTAACACAATTTAACACTTAGTCTTATTTTATTAAAGCATTCATCTATGAACATGATCTTTCAAGAGAACAATTGTGAAACAAATGAAATACAAACATAGATATAGTGCGGGAAACACAAACCATGCCTAACACATGGCTAAGTCTTTGTTATAGAAGAACAATTACAACATGAGCACTATTGGCTCAATTTACAACTTCGACAAAGTAAAACAACTTGCCTTACCTCACCAAGACACTCATGAATAGATCCATCACCACAATACTCTCTGTCGCAACCATCTATGCTGCCACTTGCGGTGCACCTCAGATGTGCCTCCAATCACAGACTTGATGTCTCTTTGTTTCCGCAAACTCTACCTCCTTGTTTTCATAGGCTTCCATGAATTTGGTTCTACCTCACACATGCCTCCACAAATCTGCATTTTCCATACTTAGCCAAAATATACCCAAGAGAATTTCACCTTGTTTTGTCCATCAAATCCTCCTCCTTATGGAAACACAAGTCCTCCCAAAGTGGAGGGAGTTTCCTCCCTTTATTTACCTCAGAATCGCAAAGATCTTGTTCTCCAAGTTCTTGCCAAACTTCTTATCTCTTTTGGTTGTGTACCCCTTGCTTTTATATGGAATCCAAGGTCACTTGTGTGAAAAGTTGTGTCTCTTTGGTGTGTTGTGTCCCTTTATGAATTGTCACACTCAACCGACCATCGTGACCATCTATGGACCCACAGTACCCATCCAAGCCTTGTGCATCCATCAACCCTTTGTTTCTTAGATCGACGCGCCCCACCCTTGGGCACACGCCCCTTTCCTTGTGCACTCTTCGTGTTGATCGTTGTGAGTCCTCGTGGGAGTGTCGATGGGGTCATCCAACCTCTCTAGCATGCCCATGTTGTTGAGGGAAGATGGATCCACTTCTTGGGCATGTTCATTAGTTGCCCCACCCTTACCCAAATGCATCCCCAGTCTCCATCAATCATTTTAAGGAAAGTAAGGTGTGTGCCCCCTTGATGTCGCATGTCACCATCGTACACCCAAGGTGGCCCTACCCACACCTGAACATCTTTGTTTTCCCAATCGATCGCTCCCTTCCTTGTGCTCTTCATCTGTTTATCACTGAATCCACCCAATGAGCGTGCACTCTTGGCGGGTGTCGTGGGAGATCCTTACACCCTCCCCCACTCCAAGTTGTTTTCATCCTCGACAACATCCATCGATTTCCATGGAATATCTGCCCCATCTTCAGATCTCCTCGTTACTCACTTCACTTCAAAATTCCGCCTAAGTGTTGAACTCTTGTTATCTTTTTGTTGTGCCCATACTTCAACCAATTATGTTATGTCTTCGCACACTTATATCCCCCATGCTTTGGATTGATTAGGTAGCTAGTGCAACCATAACTCCCAACTCATGAAAATCCACTTCCTCGTGCCCAAAATTAGTCTTTTTTGTCACATCTTCGTCACCCTATACAACTCCAAAGGCTAAGGAAAGTGTCCATCCTTGCATCATCGCTACTTCCATCATCCAATCTTCATCGAGGAGATCCTCCATAATGTCTTAGTGTTGCACTTCAAACTTACTGATGGGTGCGTACTCTTGACTCCCTTGTCATGTTGTTCTCTAGCCCAATTCATGAGCTAGCTGAATGGCCAATTCAACCATCACACTCCTTGAGATTGCACACCTTCATGCACAAACTGGTCACTTCCTTTCGCAATTCGATTTGTTTGTGGTATGAATTCACATTGAAATAAAGTCTTCTACAACAACTTGACTCCAATATCCTCTTCATGGCACAATTAACCAATCTATCCCAAGAACTGCACATTTAGACTTCCCTTTCCCCACTACTCTGTCACCCGAGCAAGGTGTTGTGTATTTCTTTATATGCCTTGGAATGGCTAGTCTTCATCGTCAACCATGCTTCCCAAAGAAAAAGAAATGCACAAGTCCAAGTGAGCTCTTCAAGCTGCAATCTTCCTGTTTGCATAATCCTCCAAACAAAGTCAACTCCTCAACTCACCTCCTATTTTCAAGTCACCTCAATGAAACTCAACATCTATGATGAGTGTGGTGAACACACCTACACTCCTCAAATGTATCAACAAAATTTCCAAAGCGTTACAAGCGAGATGAGTCACCTCAAAGAAATTTCAAGCCTTAGGAAAGTTCAAACCAATACTCTGCAAAATTCAACCAATAACCCCCTTTGTATCTTTGAGTCATCGCACAATTGTCTGCAAGTCACCAAGGTGTGTTTTGCCTCATTCAATGTCCCATACCAAAGGCAAGCAATCACCACCCAAGTCACTTGGTCTTTTTTATACCCATTTAGATTGGTTGTCAACTATTCTTGGTTGACTCCTTTGTTCACTCCTTTGTTCACTCCATTTGTCTCTTGGAACAAAACTATCTTTCCCTCTTGCAAGCATTCAAACTTTGAAATTGTCATCACGACTTCTCAAGTCACCACCTGACTCAACAAATTTAGCTAAGGCAACAAGTATCAGGGTGCCTCACCCATCCTCTCAACTCGACATTAAAATACTTCATTGTCCACTATCGCAAGGACCTGTTCTACACACCTCATCAAAGAGTTTGATAGTTTCCCCATGACACCTTCATGTTTTCACTCAAATATGCCTAATTCCATCATATGAATCGTCCAAGAAAGTTGTCCAAATTTATTTTGCACATTCACCAAACCAAGGCACCCCAAACTACTGCAATACTTCTTCAAATCACCAACAATTGAGTCACACTCAAGTCTATCGGTTCTAACCATGGAAAGGGAATGCACTTGAACCACCATGTCATCCATCTTCCCTTCAAATAAATTGTTGCAACAATTGGAAAATGAAAGAATTCAAGTCAATGGTACCTTTCTAATGGCATCATTCATTGCAACCATGTCCCAAGCCTGTTGTCTTGGGCCTTCGTTCCCAAGAAACCGACTCTTTGCATGAACTCACCTCAACCACCATTCATCGTGATACAAGGTTGATTCCATTCATATTCTTTTGAAATTCATTTAAGTCCCAAACTTCACATGCAACTGGTTGAAATCGTCTCCTATGTTTTCCATCTCCGCACCTTGACTATTTCACGTTCAAGGCACCATGGATCCATCGCCTTATTTTCAAATCATAACTGTTGTTGAATGAATCTCGTAACTTTGTGAATAGATACCTCATCTAAAGGCTACGATCTCTTCCAACAACCCATCTCAACTCACCATTGTTCTCTGTGATGCACGAAACAAAGACATCATGATGGAAATGTGCCCGACCAACTAATTGTTGTGGAGATGCTCTAGGTTTCCCAAGGTTGTTCAACACACCCAAGTGCTTCACCTTGCTACATCCCATAACTTCTCTTTCACAATCACTTATGTGATCACCCTATGTGGTTCGCTTCATTGATCACGTATGTGGTTATCTCTGTGAAAATTCATGCAACAAATATTGTGTTCATCTGCCTTACCCAAGTGATCCATTCTCCCAATGAATTTTGTGCTCGGTCTCTCCAAGGTGTGCACAACAAGCATGACACTAATTTTCGTCACAAATCAACCCAACCAAGTCTCTCACTAAAATTAAGTCTATGACAATTTCTATGATGAACTCTGCGATGAGTTTTGTGATCACCCACCTTGTCTAAGTGCTTTGTTTCACCAAAACTCTACTCTTAGTCTACACAAGGTGTGCACCCATATCAAGAATATTATCACACCGTCAACCAAAGCTTTATCGTAAATCTGATGCAAATTCTGCAATGAACAAATTCGTTGCACCGAACCATTCACCAAGTCTACGAAAATTCTCACTAAACTACCTTCGCAATGAATTGCCTTCTCAACAAGTGCACCCTATCCACTATCACCACTGCAGTAGTATAGTGTGATTCAAACTCTAATACCATCTATCATCGAGATAGTGGTGAAGAGCTCCGAAACCTTCTCCAAAATCTGCAACGAATATGCTATGATACCATATGTCACGTCCCCACAACTTGCCTTACAATCGTGCACCTCTTGAGGGTGTGTGACAACACAACGTTTCACGCTTGGCTAGTTGGAAAAACCAAGGTTACTTCGTCCACATATTCCTCTTCACCTAGAGCATACCCATACTCTGTTCTATACTACCAACGAGTCACACTCCTACTCTAGTGAAAATCTTTCTTACTTAGATAGTTGTTAACACAATTTAACACTTAGTCTTATTTAAGCATTCATCCATGAACATGAGCATTCAAGAAAAAAATTGTGGAACAAATAAAATATAAACATAGATATAGTGTGGGTGACACAACCTGTTCCTAACACCCAACTAAGTCTTTGTTATAGAAGAACAATTGATACATGAGCACTACAGACTTGGTTTACAACTTCAAAAAAGTCAAATGACTTGCCTCACCTCACCAAGACACTCATGAATAGATCTGTCACTACAAGAATCTTTGTCGCACCCATCTCCACTGCAACCTGCAGTGCACCTCAAAATGTGCCTCCAACTGTAGACTTGATGTCTCTTCATTTCCACAAACTCTGCCTCTTCATTTCTGCAGGCTTCACATATTTCGATTCTTCCTCACACATGCCTCCACAAACCTGTATTTTCCATACTTAGCCAAAATATTCCCAAGATAATTTTTCTCTATTGTGTCCATTGAACCCTCCTCCTTAGGGAAAAAAAAGTACTCCCAGAGTGGAGTGACTTGACTCCTTGAGGGAGCTTCCTCCCTTTGTTTTCCTCATAATCACAGAGCTCTTATTCTCCAAGTTTTTTCCAAACTTCATGTCTCTTTTAGTTGTGTGCCCTTTTATTTTATATGGACTCAAAGGGGAACTTGTGAAAAATGTTGTCTCTCTTTGGTGCTTCATTCCCCTTCATGAATCGTCACACTCAATCGGTTGTCACACCCATTCGTGGACCCAGGTCACCCATCCAAGCCTTGTGTGTCCATCAACCCTTTTTTTCTTGGATCGGTGTGCCCCATCCTTGGATGTTCTCCCCATGCCTTATGCGCCATTTGTTTTGATTGTCGCAACTCCTTGTGGGAGTGTCGATGGGCTCATCCAACCTCTCTGGCGCACCCATGTTGTTGAGGACAGACGGGTCCACTTTTTGGGATTTCACCCAAATTGCCTTGCCCTTACAAAAATGCAACCCAAATATTCGTCAATCGTTATAATTCAAGGTGTGTTCCCCCTTGATGTCACACATCACCATTGTGTGCCCAAGGTGCTCTTACCCACACCTAAACATCTTCATTTTGCCAACCAATCGCTTCCTTCATTATTCCGTTCATATGTTCGACGTCAAATCCACCCAAGGAGCATGCACGCTTGGTAGGTGTCATGGGAGACCCTTACATCCTCCCCCACTCTAATTTTTTGTTGTCCCCAGAAACATATATTTATTTCCATGACATCTATGCCCCATCTCCAAATCTCGTCATTGCTCAATTCACTTCAAAATTTCGCCTAAGTGTTGAACTCTTATGATCTTACTATTGTGCCCATACTTCAACAAATTCTTCCATGTCTCCACACACTGATATCCCCCATGCTTTGGATGGATTAGGTAGCTAGTCCAATAGTCACACCCAACTCATGAGAATGCACTTCCTCATGCTCTAACTTAGTCTTTTCTATCACATATTTGTCACCCTATCCAACTCTAAATACTAAGGAAAGTGTCCATCCTTTCCTCGTCGTTGTTTCCATCGTCTAATCTTCATCAAGGAGATCCTCCATAATGTCTAATTGTTGTAGTTTGAATTTACTAGTGCATCTATACTCTTGACCCCCTTGTGGGAGACCCTTACAAGGTACATATCTACATTAATAGAGAAAAAAATGCACCTTTAGGGATTTGATCACTCTTGATGTATCAGAGATTCTGAGTTAAGATGAACGTACGTTGGTAGATACTCTAAGTATGGATCTATGCTAGTAAATAATCTAAATTCCATCTCTAAAGAACATACTTAGTTACAACAAGCTACAAATTATGAATATAACTCCAACACCCAACACGCTACAGATTCAGTTTTATTCATATAATTCAACACCGTTTAAAATCAAAACAAAAGTACCGTTTACAAGTTTGAAAACATTAGATTGCATATTTATTAATTAGGTGCTATAGCGGGAAAATCCCCCTATGGACTACACTAGGGTTCTAAAGTGCAGGAAGAGATAACCGTCTAAAGTATCCTACTTTTAACCACTATCCCGACAACACCCCACATTCATATATAAAGTACAGAGTATAGGGATTTGGTAGTCTTACGTTGAACTTCACGTCTGGTGTCGATCCCAATGCATTCGGTCGCTTCTCGACTGCAAATATCCTCCCAAGGCTGACCTGCATTCACCAAAAGACAAACAAGAAACTGCGAACAAGTATTCTATATATGGATTAATGGGTTAGATGTCACAAAAAAATGTAAATCGTACATAGAGATAAAACACATCATATGGCGGGATGACAAAAGTACTTCTTTATATTAATCTCATAATGTCACCTACAAAACGAGATCGGCAACTACTCCTCAAACCCGGTCCTGGGCTCCTCTTCACCAAGCTCCAACTGCTTCCACGTATCCTTCTTCTCTCACACTTCTCTCTAGAGAATAGGCATAGGTTTATGGATGAGGAAAAAGGGCAAGAATGGGGAATTCTAGCTCAAACTCACAATGTGGTTGCAAATTCTTGGGGCAAGGGGGGATTAGGAAATGGGCAGATTTTCACTACTTTCATGATTCTCCTTAGAATGGGACCCCAACACTTTCTTTTATATTCCAAAAAGATATTTATTTGGTTGGGTGACAGGTTATGGGCGGTCAATTGGTTAGGAAACTACCCAAAATCCCGTATTCCCTTGCAACTTTTTATTTTTTGCAACTTTTGTGGGTATACGCGGGTTGTAATGATGCAACTAGCATATGTACATGGGAAGTAATGGTGCGGCTAGCGTACATACGCGGTCAATAGAGGTGCAGGGCACGTACATCTTCAAATTTTTTTTTTTAAGAAGATCTATTCAGTATTGGCTTGGCAAAAATAGTAAATAAGATGGCCTACTGCTAGATATGCATGTTTGGTGCAAATTAGGATTATAACATATGCCCCTTAATATGTGAGGTCAGAAGAGCATCTGATGGCCGAAATACATTACAAATCTTTACCAACGTACAAAACGAGTGAGCCCGTGACCAGAGTTCGGAGGTGCCCTCTGCAAAATAACAATTGTCTCACCGAGGCGGGCATACCCATACTCGGGATGAAATAAATCATGGATTCCAATCAAATACACTTCATGTCCATGTCATATAACTATATAAAGTTTAGACACAAATAGTACACAACGGATCTACATCTCAAAATCAAAAATATATACATGAATAGTATCCATCTTCAAGAAGCTAACGACTCCTGATGGCTGGAGATGAGGTCTTCAGAGCTCGAGCAACAACTTCAAGATCTTCTAAACTCAGGTAGGAGTGTAATGTGAGTGTACATATTCACTACCCAGAGGTCTTCGACAACTTTTCGGGGAACATACAAGAGGATCTTGGTGATCAGGTAGAGAAATTCATTGATTTTGAACAAAGACTTTGATTGGACTTTCAGGATGGTCGGGCATGAGGACAAGAGACAAACTGCAGAAGGGCTGACTCAAGTTGGGTAAAAATTCCCTTGGACAATATCACAATGAAAGATGAGACTCAGGCAACATGACATTGACATAAGTTTACGATGTAGGAGGCAACACAAACTCTCCATATGTTTGGAAGGATAACCAAATAGAGGAGGACACAACTCTATGTTACGAGAACAACTCCCTAAGGTCATATTAAATCCCAGATCTTGAAGAACAAACAGAAGGATATACTTTGTCCAAGGGAGACTCATTGTGTTGCCATAAAAATAAAATACTTTTCCCATCCTCTTTTTGGGGTATATTTGATTTTTTTTGTCTTTTTCAATATTTTGAAAACTTGAAAAAGAATAAAAGAATGTTATGTTACAAAGGAGGAACAAGTGTCGCAAACATACTAGTTCTAGGCGCGAGGAACACACCGATGCTCAGAGCAAGGAAACATGTGTAAGAAAAGGACACTCGGGAAAATTCCTCCATGGGTCAAGGTGTCAAGACGCAGAGGCAAAGTGCTACAAGGCTTGCGTATAAGGCATGCTTCAAAGGTTCAGTTGAGAGCCACATGGAGCCGGCATTAGGCCAAAGACGCAGAAATGCAAATGCGATTAACAGGACACAATGATAACGTTCTTCAATGAAATTTTAAACGATCCCAGAGAAGGTAAGCTCAATGGTTTTTCATTTTTAGAGAGTCTAAAAAAGCGCAAAAGAAGACTCCACTGGGGTACCTTTTTCGAAGATAGTCTAATCGGTTCGAAAAAGGGATAAATTAGCACCGAAAATACGTCTATTCAAAACCATTTTAACAAGTGTGATAAATACAAGATCACTCAACAATCTTTTCAATTTTAAGGAGTCTTAAAAGAGCTTAACTATGGACTCGCTGCCTTTTTCTAAATTTAGTCTCCTTAGCTCGAAAAAGGTGAAATTTACTGAGAAGAACTCTCCTGGTGAGATGAATCTCCCGAGGTGTACCTTTTTCCTCCTTAATCTACAGGTCGGAAAAAGGGATAAACTCATGCCAGTAGATGTTTTTTCTGAACCAATTAACGAGTGTGAAAGAAAAAGGTCACTCGACGATCTTTTCAATTTTAAGGAGTCCGAAAAGAGCTTAACTATGGACTTTGTAATGGATGTTCTTCTGAACCAGTTTAATGAGTGTGAAGAAACAAGCTCACTCAACGATCTTTTCACTTTTAGGGAGTCTAAAAAGAGCTTAACTATGGACTCTGTGGGGGTTCCTTTTTCGTAAATTTAGTCCCTCAGGCTCGAAAAAGGGTTAAACTTATACCTAAGAATACTCTTCTAACGAACCAAAGTTCCTAGAGTATACCTTTGTTCACACAATTGACCATCCGGACCGAAAAAGAGGTAAAATACCACCGGACAAACGTTCCTTCAAATTTTAGTTTGGTGAGCGTGAAGGGCAACAAGATCGCTCGACAATATTTTCATGTTTAGAGGGTCTGAAAAGGGTTTAAAAGAAGACTCGTTTGTTTTTTGGGAGTCTTGAGGGTGAGGCCAAGAGTGATAATATACCATACATGTGAAGGCTTAAACTCGCAATCAAGACAAGACTAAAAGGACTCCCAAGCGTATAGTCGTTAGCGATGACATGTACACCAAAATACAACCAGGATCTACCTAGGGCATCCATGTGAGGGTAGGCTCTACCACTAAATTATGACACTTCTAGAGAAGCAATGATGGTTATTTGTCACAATTCGGTGGGGTCGATGCTATGGTAAAGAGAAAAAGACAATGAGGTGCAACAAGTGGAGGTGGAATCCTAACTTAAATGCACAAAGTTGGAAAAAATGAATTTTCACCAAAGGACCATAAAAGTGCCCCAACTCCCAAAAAGTTCTCCGAACCAAAAGTAAAGTGTATCGTAACATCCAATGAGAAACTCAAGAACCACGTTACATGATTTTCAAGCCAGAAAAAAATGACAATGGGGGTCAAAAAATGACAAAAAGAGCCAAAACAAATCTATAAATAGAAGTTGGAAGCTCATTATCACCATTGCAAATTGAGAATTGACCAAAATGCCAAAAACACCCCTTTGTGAAAGAAGTTGATTCCGGGAGCTTCAGTGGACGAAACAAACTTCCGCTTCGACCAAGTAAGTACAATCTAGTCCCTCTTGCATTCCTAATTTTCCTTTTTTCATTTCTTTTTGTTTTTTGGAGGGGTGCACACCTTTAAAAAGGTTGGCCCTGTGTGTACGTGGGTTTTCCAAGCACATCTCGTGTATGCACACGAGCAGTGAAAATTCTTCCCGCGTACATACGCGACTGTCCTTAATACAACCTGCGTACATCCTCAAACATATGAAAAAATTAAAAATGCATCATTTGACTCTCCTTTGAACTTGTCATTTTGTAGGATATATGTCCATTGGAGAGAGAGAGAGAGAGAGAGAGAGAGAGAGAGAGAGAGAGAGAGAGAGAGCATGTGGACATTGATTCAATGGTCGAGGAAGACCCTGCTGCTGTCGTTGAATTAAAACTATGCAGGTTGGGGAAATTCTTTCGGTGTCCACTCATGCGAGAACAACCCAGGCTGTTGAATGCCTTGGTGGATTACTGGCACCTAGTTGCATAGGATTTTATGCTCGAGGGACAGTCGTTGACCCCAACAACTGAAGATATTTATTTTATGACTAGCCTCTCGAGGAGAGGGGAACCAGTCAACCTTCGTGCTTGTCCCTCTGGGTCTCACAACATTTCCAAGTTGATTGCACAACACTGTGAGGTCAGAACAGATAAAGTGGGTTCCCAGGTACTGATCCACAAAATCACCAACCTATCAGTGAAAGTGACAGTTTTACTTATTGGGTAGATCACTAGATCTGTAGCTTTACATCAGGCCTCTTGGGCGCATATGCATTGCACAGTACAGTGCTTAAATGCACGAGTGTTCGATTGGAGTACAACCATGCTAGAGTGCATGAACAGACAACTCACAAAGTGTCGTGGGTGGAATAACAAGAACTTTGGGTTCGATACTATTCTTTGCTCTTTTTCTTTGAGAGGGTGCCCAGTCTTAGTCCCCGAGAGACTATACGGGGGCATGTGGCCTCCTTAACAACAATGTGCAGGTGGGAAACATTGTTTCCACGATAGGGGGGAGGGAGGAGCATCGAGGCCTTCAATGATACATTTTTTGACTAGTGGTCTCTGCAGATTCTGGCTATAGAGGACTACCCCTATGTCGGGATCAATTTCTCCAGAGATCCTAACATGCCCGTACCTCCCAGAGCGAAACGAGGAGAATTAGGTACATTTTTCTTTAAAACAATTTGTATCTTTTATTTCTTTTATATATATCATTTTTTATGTGTACTAGAGCACCTGGAAACTATGTATCTGTTATGTACAGATATGGGACCAGTGCGTTCGTCTGATTTTGCGTGGAGCAGGCACTGCCCATGACCAGAGGTAGTAGCAGCAGTTGTCGGACCAGTAGCAGCAGCAGGTGTACCTCTAGGCTGAGAGGCTGAGAGAGTTTTGAGAGGAGTGGAGTGAAACCTTTCCGCACTCACTCGTACTGTGCCTATGGCTGAGATCGAGGATCTCCCGCCATCTATGCAACCTCATGTTGCTGGGGTGCCACGGAACTGGGTCCAGCTATTTTGGCGTTTGGAAAACATTGTAGTCCACTATGGCAAGTCCAACAGGCCTTGTGCTTAGCTTAGGGTGGATTGTTTACATGCAAAGGGCACTCTTTGTATATTTTTGAGGGCATAAGCCCCACGTTATATACCAGACTTCTTATTTTTTGAGGTGCTTGTGCCCACCTATGTACTCTGAT
>ML831853.1:20381-30894 GCA_009831015.1 Picea engelmannii | reverse complement strand
TATGGGTTACATTTATTTACATGTGTACGTGTGTGCTTTTCTTTACATGTGTGCAATATGTCAATCTAATACTTGATTAGCTAGAGTATGTGTCATTTGATTCAATCTCCTAGGAACATGGATATATGTAATGTAATTAAAACAATGTTCTAAGAGATGTACCCTAAGGAATCGTCGATGTAGAGTAGGATCGTAAACGCGGTAAACCCCATTTAACTGGGACACAACCAATTGTGCATCTAGGTAGACTCGGAGGTAAGAGATACCATGCAACAAGGCGTCACAAAGTAACTCTATTACTCCACTGTATTCGGTGACATTGTTTGTGGCGTCACCTAAACAGATACCTCCAGAAGATAGCAACTGACCTTGAGGTGTGAAAATCACCCAAGCTGCAAAAGAAAGCCTCTGAGTGTGTCGGCTAGCACCATCCGCAAATACAACGAACACATCTGTTTCACTTGACATCTGCCATAGTGAAAAGATGACATCAAAATGACATGTCCATAAAACCAAAAAGACAAAAACTAAAAATGTATAAGAATTATACATATGTACAAAAATTCACCCAAAGCGACCCACCTATGAGTAATACTTCTTAAGGTAGAGCCCATTTCTAGGCTTCACTAAATCTTTCCCTTCAAATTCAACCAGACAATAAGTGCCCTTCTTTAAAACTCCCTTCAAGATGAATGGTCTGAACCACATGGGTTTGAACTTGCCTGCCCCCAAAGGATCCTTATCTTGGTCATAGACCAGGACGAGGTCTCCTTCGGAGAAAATCTGAGGATGAACAGACTGATCATACTGACACTTGACTCTTTGGTTGTGAGCCTCATTAGATAAGGCTACATCATGTCATTGATCATCGATTTTCTCAAGTTATAATAAGCATTCCTCAAGCGGTGAAGTGTTTGGAAATAACTTTATTGCCAACTTAAGAGATGGGATCTGGCATTCTATAGGCAAGATTTCTTCCAACCCATAAACAACTTGAAAAGGTGAGAAACCAGTGGTAGTCTTTACAGATGTTCGTTAGGCCCACAATGCCGAGTATAACATCAAATGCCAGTTTGACTTGGCCGAATTGATCGTTCATTGTAGAATGGTCTTGAGCAACTTATTCACAGCTTCCACCTGACCATTCTCTTATGGGTAATAATGTGATGAGTGTTCTTGTCTCAACCCAAGATTTTATGTTAATTAAGACATAATTTTGTTCTTAAAGTGATTACCATGGTTAGTGACAATCTCCTTCAGGACGTCGAACCTTGCTATTATCTGATTAAACAAGAAGAGAGTTGTTGTCTCTCCATCATCCTTGAACTTTGACATAGCTTCAACCCACTTGGTAAAGTAGTCTACTGCTACGATTATATAATGGTGCCCCCTAGCTGAGGGGGGTGGCATGTATTATAATCAATCCCCCACTTGGTGAAGGGACCAACTATGATGACAGAAAACATGGGAGCAAGATGTTCCATCATCTTCAGTGAGAATATCTGACAGTGGTGGAACTTCTTGACCGATTCAACGCAATCTTTGATTAACGTCGACCAATAGTAACCGGCTCGTAGAATCTTTTGGGATGTTGCCAACCGAGAAAAATGACCACCACATGCTCCAGTGTGGCAGTCTTTAAGCACGAGTTCTGCTTCTTCATAGGTGAGACATCGACAAAGGATGCAATCTATACCTTGACGATACAAAGTGTCTTCGAGAATAAGATAGTTTTTTTCCTGATGGCATATACATTGACGCTCGTCACGAGAAGTAGAAGCGGGGCACTTCAAACTCTAGAGATAGACTAGTATATCTCCATACCAAGGATCCGAAGATGCGATCAAAAACATATCTCCTTTAATAGGTGACTCTTCAGGTATAACATCACCTGTCTCGACCAAAAGTTCCAAGGTGAGTTCTACAAAGACCAACGACTTTTTAAATTTTGATGAAACAAAATCCAAGTCAAATTCCTGGAGGATAACTATCCATCTACTGATATTTCCGCCGATTATGCATCGTGTCAACACATATTGGAATGGATTCACAACGGCTATGACGGTGGTCTTTCGAAAATGGATATAGTGACAGAACCATTAGACAGCATGAACTGCTGCCAACGAAGGTTTCTCAACATGGGAGTAGTTGATTTATGGTCCAACCAGGCCTCGCCTCAGGTAATAAATCACGTGCTCTTAAAGAAAAACGTCCTCTTGAACCAATACCATGTCGATGGTCAACTCTGCAGCGACCAAATATAATAAGAAATATTTATTATAACTGGGTGGCGGAAGCAGGGGAGTAGACGTGAGGGCGTGTTTCATCATGATCTTGTTTCATTATGTGGTCATGGGTGCTTTAATTATCACAAGAGAAGTGGAGTTATATATACTCAAGGATCAAATTTGAAGAGAAGAATTACATTTTAAACTAAAGAGATAACTTTATTGTAACTTTTCAAAATTGATAGATTAAAATAAATTATTCTTTTCATATAAAAATGAAAAAAATTAAAAATTTCAAGCTTAAAATTAGATGTAAATTTCTATATACTTAAAAGATTTTAAGTTTATATATATATATATATATATATATATATATATATATATATAATATTTTAAAATTGAATATATGTTTCATATACTTTACATAGATTAATTTTAATTTCATAATTTTTTAAATATGGAAATTAAAAAAATTAAAAATTAAATATAAATATTTAGATTTTTAAAAAGATTTATATTGATTTATATATTTATTTTTATTACTCATATATAAAATTTAGAATTGATTAAATAAGCCATAAAAAGAATATGGATATTAATAAATAAAATGGAGAATATTGAATTGTAAAATTCATATAATAAATAAAAAGATAAATAAAATTATAAAAATCAAATCAAGTAACTTATCATATCAATTTTTATCAATTTACTAAAACATTTTTTTTTCCATTATAATTAGGTAACTTTCAAAATCAAAAGGTAAAAAAACATTGTAAAAATCAAATAAGTTATCATATCAATTTTTATCAATTTATTAAAATGCATTTTTTTACTTAGAATTTGGCAACTTTCATAATCATAAATTTTGAGAAATTCATTATTTAATTTTTATGATTGAAATGATTTATAAGCTTTCAAAATTTTCTAAGTTGTAATTTGAAAATCATTTATAGGAAGATGACACAAATCAATTTGAAATTGACAAAAGTGCAATTTTGATTGAATGGAAGTACAATTTCAAATTTGATATCAAATATATACTTAAAAATTATTCTTTTAAACAAAATTATTTAATTTTTTTTAAAAGGTTAATGATTGGAAGGATATTGAAATTTTCAAAAAAAAAAAAAGATTGCAATTTAAAATTGACAAAATTGAACTTTAATTCGACATAATTACAATTTCAAATTCGGTGGAATTACAATTTCAAATTCGAGATCAAATATATACTTAAAATTCATGAAAAAAAAATCATTCCTTCAAACAAAATCATGAAATAGCACTAGAAACCAGTAATTAATATGTACATGCTACAAATATTATAAATAAATTAAATTTGTGCAGAAGAATAGTGTGGAGAATAAACTAGCACTTCTTATTGTGCAGAAGAAGAAACATGAAGAAACATGCCAAATCTATATTAATAAGATGACATGTAGAAGATGGTACTTTCACAACATGGAAATAAGATGCCAATAGTTATGAGCAAGTCAAGCACATAGCAAGATTTTTTTTTTATAAATAGATAGCAAGAGAATTTCGTCAATCTATATGGCTTCAATAAATAGAATATGCATACATGCATGAGCTCCATAAAAATAAGAGGATATTGTATAAAAAACATAGCATTTCTTTCTTTGAACTCACGGAAAAATTGTTAACATTGTTTTTTTTATTGCTAAAATATAGGGGAAAATGACTAATAAAAGAAAAAAAAAACTTATAAAAACAATAATTAAAAATAAAATAAAAAATAGAACATATTAAGGAAATTTTCCAACCCATAAAAAAAATGAAATGAAAAGTAGAACATATATTAAGAAATTTTTCCTTATCCTTCAATTAAAAAAATATGAAATAATTTTCATTTCAAATTTGACAAGAGCTAAAGCACTTTGGAAGAGGAATGGGAACCTCAATTTTGATCCCTAGTGCCCATCTTTAGTTATTATGAAGGACACTTTACCTAGTATTGAATACATTTTTTGATTTTTTATAAGCTATATTTATTAACAAACCTCAAATCTAGTATAGATCCCTATTTAGTCCAATATTTACTTGTAGTTGCATTTGTTTTTGTTGGTAAGACCCTTTCAATGAGAAAAAAATAGGGGACTCTCTTAGTTATTTTTTCATTTTCCTACTTTGTTTTGAGTTGTAAGCTTGGTTTTTCAAGGTAATTTTGAATAAAAAACCATTTTTAATCAATGGGGAACTGCATGAGAAGCAAACTATTTACATTGATGTGTATGTCAATCCAAACCACTTGATCAATAATCAACCTGTTGTGCAGGTTTTAATGATGCGATGGCTGTTATATATACCGTCAGATTGTATTGGTATATACGTCAGGATATATCCGATGGTGTATATACCACGTAACACAACATTAAATCATGCACAGCAGGCTGATTATTGATCACCCTTGTATTATCTCAATCATAAGAAGTTTGCAGACCCACCAATCATGAGTCTGTGATGGGTACAAGCCCAAGCCCATATACATGGGCATTGGATTCAACTCCTTCACATGTTGTTTTGGTTGCTTTCAAAACCTTTCTTATCAGTATAGGCAAGGCATGGCAAGCGACGTATGAATTTTCTAGAGTTGGTAAAGTGGAGATGAGAAGGGAATTGTTACATAAATTGCAAATAAAAAAGCATATCATATATTTAATTTATCCTTTATTAAATAATTTTTGTATCTCTACTTTCTATTAATAGGTTTTATATCTCTACTTCCTATAGATATTTTAAAATTTACTCATCTTAATTCAAGATTTATCAAGATTTGCATTTTAAGGGGTTTTATCCACTTAATCCTTGATAGATCTACAATTAAGATGAATATAGCTAACCCAAATTGAAAAATTTAAGGGAAAGTGATGCAACTTCATGATATCATAGTTTTGAGTTCAAAATGTTTCAATACATCTCTTGTAATTGCAATCTAAATATAAACATTTAAAGGATCCTTAAAAATCACAACAAATTCACCTAAAGAGAAGCATGAAGATAGACTATACAATCTATTTTGGAAAGGAAACCAATACAAACAATTCCCAAATGATTAATCCTCGTGAAAATAATTTAATGTACCAAAGATGTTAATCCCTTCCAATTCCAATCATGGAGATTGAGTGTAAATTATGCAATTCAAACAAATATAAGAAACATATTAAGTTACAATATATTAATTTGAAAAAGTAAAATGACCACTAAAATTGAGATTGAGTTAAATAGTGTAAGAATTAAATGTGAATTTTGATGATGCAATGATACTATATGATTTTGCTCAAAATGAATGTATTTCATGTGTGAAGTTCAATATTTATGGTACATTAACTAGTAATATATTGAATTCTTCATATAGTATTCACATGTATTATTCATAAGTCAAAATTCTATTTATTTGTTTCATCTTTTAAATTATTAAGATGGTCAAAAGATAAACCACTAGTTTGATCAAAACTACCTTCATTGTCAAATTCATTTTTCGAGTTATTATTAAGATGGTCAAAAGATAAACCACTAGTTTGTTCAAAACTACCTTCATTGTCAAATTCATTTTTCGAGATATCCAAAGTGCTAATGCTCTCTCATAAGTAAATTTATTGACATTGTAATCTAATGAATGCAAAAAAACACAAGAGATGAGGTTATTGTCCAATATATTCCTTAACTTGGACTTCAAAAAATGAAATCAAGTTGAAAATTCTTTCATCCTCTATGAACCCAAATCCATAATTTGGCACAAGTCAACAAACTTAAAATATTTGGACCTATCTTCCTTCAAGATACTTCTTCTATCTAACTTGGCCCGTAATTGTGTAATAGACTCATTTGACAAAGGGTCTTCTAAACTACTCCATCATTGTGTTCACAAAATGCTTTACTTGTAAACATAATTTATCAACATCTAATATTCCATTAATACGATGTTGATGGCATTTTTCAAACAATAATAATTGATCAATAACCATCATTTTTTTAATTCATAAAATACTATTTTGTTTTCCAAACCATGATTCCAAAACCATGGATAAACAATGTTCATTTCTTCTAGTAGAGCTCATCTCTTGGAAACTTTCCTTTCATTTTTATACTGCTTGACTATAAACTTGAAATTCATCTCTAGTTTTTCTAGTATCCTTTATGCTATTCCCACATTTTTTTAAGAATGTGAAGGAAGAGGAACCAAATTGCCATGTGCATGTACTTAAGTATATATATAATCGTTTTCATCAAGGTCTAGAAAGTTTTGAGGATCAAGATCGATGATTTCTTTCCATTTTGTAAAATCAACATTATCAAAGGATTTTCTTGGTGTCATATTCAAATCATATAAAAGTAGATATGTTATTTTTATGGCCTTTGTATACTCTGCCAAATATATTGTTCTTGTCTGCACAAGGGTAATCAATGTATACATATGATGCAACAAAGGAAGGATTCCACATAATGTCAATAATGTTTCCACATTAATTAATTGATGCAAAAGGACTTTGGCTTTATCCACACTAAAACAATGTTCAACCATAAATCCAACCAAAGAAATAATTCATTGTAAACACATTTTACAAGTTCATAGAGAAAGATACATTGTGTTTCAACATTTTTAAAAGTTTCTTCCCACATGTCAAACCATTTGCAATTATTTTGAATTCCATAACCCTCTCTAAACTTCTGCAATTAAATCAATGTTGACCATTCACAAACATTTCTACTTTGTTAATCAATCATTTCTTACTAAAAATTATTGATGCTAAATTTGTTTGATGAACCATGCAATGTATACCAATCATATAAGATGTAATTTTTTTTTTGTAATTGAATAGAAATACCATTACACCTTCTTTGCATGATAGATGCATATCTTCTCCAAAACGTTTCAACCTTTTAGGAATGTTGATCCATCTAATCGACTAATCTCACATAAAGTATTCATCATGACATAAAATAAATCCACTAATCTCAAATAAAGTATTCATCATGACATAAAATAAATTTTATGTAAAGGCACTCTCCTTCATTTTACATCTGGACAAAAAATGCACATTTCTCACATGATTTTGTATTAAATATACATTCATACAAACTCAAGAACTACTATAAATTATAAGGAAAAAAATTAGCATTCTTTATTATTTCCCATGTCTTTCATAACTACTTTAACCATATGTTTTACAAGCATCCATCCAATATTAATAGACCAATGTGGTGAAGGAAATTAGGGGATTGAAATAAAGTTTAGAAAATCCTTATAATGAAGATAATCTTTTATTAGCCTTCCAAGTTTTAAAACATGAAACATAGTGCTCATTTAAACTATTTTGAATTGAAATTATGTTGATATTTTTCTTTAAATAAGTTTTAAAGTGATCCCTTCATTTCTTTACCATGATTATATCTAATATTTTTTCATACATTTTAATACATCATACATTTCAGAAATAATCACGGTGAGGAAATGAAGGGGCCACTTTAAAACATCACACATTTCAGAAATAATCATGATAAGGAAATGAAGGAACCACTTTAGAAGTTATTCAAGAAAAAATATCAATACAATTTCAAATATCAACATGGATTTTTTTATACATTTTAGCACATCACACATTTTCTTATCAATATTAATATATTATTTTTAATTTATTTTTATTTTCAAAACATTATTTTTTACACATTTAAAGATAACATTCTTATTCATTTATAGGATTACATAAAGTAAGTATAACTTTAAATAAAAGAATTAAGAACTTCAATTTCATTGTGTTATATAAATATTTTTATAATTATTTTTTATTTTTAATATTTTAAATTTTAAATTTTAAATTAAAAAATTATTTTTTATTATTATAATTATAATTAATTCACAATTGAAAAAGGATTAATAATATAAAAAAACAACATTTTTTATATTGTCTTCTAAAATATTTTTATTTTAATATTGTATATAATTAATAATTGTAGAGTTAAAAAGATCATATGATGCTCTTAAACAGTCATGAAATAGTATACCAATTCAAAATGAGTAAATAAACGTTGAAAATAAATGTGCAACCATGAGGGGAAAGAATTGAAATTGAAATTTGCAATTGTTTTTAAGCTTGAAAAGAGGACTGAAGATGTTATCTTGGACATGTTATCTTCTAAAAAGTTAAAAATGTTGCATTAAATGTTGCATTCTCGAGCTCAATGAGAGAGTTAGAAAATGCAAATTTTGATCTTTATTTTGTGTGCAAAAATTTGTTGAAAGTATACTTTTCAATCGTGAAGAAGAGGGTTGAAGATGTCTCTTTATCTAATCCCAAAAAATTTGCGCTTACTTAGAGAGATGGAAATAAATTTTTAACATGACATAATACCCCAGCATTTAGCTCATGGAAAATGCATCAACCAAGCTCAAAATTGTGCTAATTAACATTTAAAGAAATGAACGAATTCAAAACTAGCAATCCAAACAAAAGAAACATGGATGCTTGATCTTGCTTGAGGCTATAAAATATTGTCCTTCATTAGCATGAAGGATACAAAACTGTGCTAATTAGCATTTAAAGGAATGAAATTCAAAACCAGTTAGCCAAATAGAAAGAACATGATGTTTGATCTTTCTTGAGGCTATAAAATATTGTTCTTCATGTTAATAAACAATACAAAAGTAATATACCAAAAAAAAGTTAATATGTTTGGCGTGTTGGAAAGATGTTAACGAATTTTTTCATGAGCTCACATGCACATGCATTTCAGCAAAATTAAGAATGTGCATACATGCACTCATTGTAAATAGATTGTGTAAACTATGTAATCTATTTATGAAATGTTCATGTAACTATGTGATCTATTCATGATCTGTTTGTGTAATTGAGTGATAGATGTTATATATACGATCATACCCATAGAGGTGAGAGTGCAATGTATGTAGAGAGCAGAGTGTGTGTAAGGAGATGATGGTTGTATGCCTGAGATTGGCTATTGTAATTCTCCCTTGAATAATAAGAATATGGAATACCATTGTTTGTGGTTTTTTCCTGCATTGAATTTCCACATAAATCATTTTGTCAATTGTGTGATTGTTGTTCTCGATTTTACACATATTTAATCTTGCTTGCATATACTCTAGTTTTTTATGCTATGTTTTTCTTTCCTTACCCAATAAGTATTATCAGAGCTTGAAGAGAAAATAATTCTGGTCCCTAAAATCAATTCAGAGTTCGCAAAGAAGGAAAAGTCAAGAATCGTGGATTACTCTGGTTGCACGAGGAACTGTGTGTTCTCCCCACGTACGAGAGAGAAATCCGTCGTGAGTTAGGGAGAGGCAGAAAAAACGCACAGAAGTGTTGCCATCATCGGTCTGTTATGCCATGCATAGAGAAGGAGCGTCGATCTCTAAAAATTCACTCTTCCTCTCCACACTCACAAGAGCGCCGATATAAAAAAAATCGCATGGTATGAGTGGTATAAAAATTAAAGGGTTTTTCTAATTATTCATATAACATGGTCGTGAGTGTTTCATTTTTTAATGAAACGGGTGGGTGAGGTGGAGGATAAGTTCAAACCATTTTTAAATGAATGAGTGGATGTATAAGTGGATCCTTAGTGTTTAAAAAGGTGGATACACAACGTGGAATTATATATATATATATATATATATATAATTAATTTTTTTTTTTAACTATATACTATCATATTATTGTTCCTTTATAAAAAGGTTCAGTTTTATAAGTAATGGTTTTGGAGTTTGTGTTAATGGTGAAAGTGTAGAGTTCTAAGTTTGAGGTGGAGAAATTCAATGGTAAGAATAGCTTTGCGCTATGAAAGCTTAATATGCGAGATTTTCTTATATAGCAAGGATTGTGAAAAACATTGGCTGGAAAGACAAAGAAACTGACAATCATGATAGACGAGGACTAGGAAGATTTGGATGCAAGAGCCCTAAGTACTATTCGTTTGTTTCTGACATATGAAGTGTTTTTTAACATCGTTGAAGAGGAGACAAAAACAAGTTTATGGAACAGACTGGAGAGTCTATATATGACAAAGTCCTTGACGAACATAATCTTCTTGAAGAGGCAGTTGTACTAGATAATTGACAAATAAGAGTATTGAAAACATTTAAGTGATCAACAATTTTCATACCTTCTTTGCGCTATGAAAGCTTAATATGCGAGATTTTCTTATATAGCAAGGATTGTGAAAAACATTGGCTGGAAAGACAAAGAAACTGACAATCATGATAGACGAGGACTAGGAAGATTTGGATGCAAGAGCCCTAAGTACTATTC
>ML831853.1:0-10466 GCA_009831015.1 Picea engelmannii | reverse complement strand
CGGGCGTGTGGCCAAGGTATGATTTTTATTTGGTAAGGTAAAAAGCGTTTTATATTCGGCAAATCATTGTTATTAGTGATAATATCATGAGATTGTTTGGCATTATATTTTGAAATCTCGTTCCGCAATGATATGTAGAGTTGGTTATATTTTGATCATGTGTCACCTTAGTGAATTAGGTGATGTTGTTAATTTATTATTTGTTAAAAAGAAAAGAAAAAGAAAAAATTTCCTATTGTACTTCGCTATTCATAGACGTAACGAAGGGGTCGTTACACATCGTTGAAGAGGAGACAAAAACAGGTTTATGGAACAGACTGGAGAGTCTATATATGACAAAGTCCTTGACGAACATAATCTTCTTGAAGAGGCAGTTGTACAGATTGCGGATGAAAGAAGGTATGAAAATTGTTGATCACTTAAATGTTTTCAATACTCTTATTTGTCAATTATCTAGTATGGATGTAACATACAAATATTAGGACAAGGAGGTTATGCTATTGTGTTCGTTGCATGAGTCTTGGGATCATTCGGTCACAACTATGTGGTTTAGCTCAATAGATGCCATTGATTATGACACTGTTGTGGGAGCTTTGTTGTTTGAGGAGATGAGGAAAAGATCCAGTAAATAAACCTTAATAGAATAATAATGGTGGTCAGAGGTCAATCTACAGAAAGAGAGAAAATCCAGAGGGGTACATCAAGGTCTAAGTCAAAAGGAAAGAAGAGTAAGCAGAAATTTTGGTTCTGTGGAAAATCTAGGCATTTCAAGAAGGATTGTTGGAAAAGAAAGAATGCATCCAAACAAGACTCCACAAAAGAAGCAAATGAAGCTAATTTAGCAGAAACAAGTTCAGGTTCCTGTTCAGGTATGGTTGATGAGGTATTGTTTACTTGTGACGTTTCACATCAACATCAGCATTGGTTGTTAGATTCTGGTGCGTCCAGCCACATGTGTCTCCATAGAAAATTGGTTCACAACTTACCAATCTATTGATGATGGTGTTGTTTTTATGGGAAATGTTTTTTCTTGTAAAATTGTTGGAGTTGGTAGCATCTGGATTAAAATGCATGATGGTTCTGTAAGAACACTAACAGATGTAAAGCGTGTACATGAACTTAGAAAGAACTTGATATCTTTGGGAGTTCTAGATTCTGTTGATTACATGTGTACAACTCAAGGTGGAGCACTGAAGGTGCCCAAAGGCATCTTAGTAGTCATGAAGGAAAAGAGGATCGGGAAACTTTATCATCTTGAAGGAAGGACAGAAGTAAATCAAGCAGTGGTAGAATATGAAGATGCAAGTGACTTTGTTCATTTATGGCATCAATGTTTGGGTCATATGAGCGAGAGAGCTTAAGGTACTAGTTGATCATAAGTCACTTCCAAGTTTGAAGTTTCTAAATTTTAATTTCTATAAGTATTGTGTTTTTGGAAAACAATGTAGACAAAAGTTCAAAACAGGAAGACATATAAGCAAATGTATTCTTGATTACATTCATTCGTATGTTTGGGGACCATCCCCTACAATTTCTTTTGGAGGATAGTCATATTTTGTGACATTTATAGATGATTACTCTAGAATGGTTTGGGTCTATATACTTAAAAGAAAAGAAGATGTATTTAATACTTTTAAGCAATTCAGAGCGTTGGTTGAAAATAACACTCACAGGTCAATCAAGTGTTTAAGGATAGATAATGGAGGTGAATTCACATTTATGGAATTTGAAAACTATTGCAAGGAAGCTGTGATCGAAAGACATAAGACCACAGTTTATACTCCTCAACATAATGGTGTTGTTGAACGCATGAATAGGACTATTCTAGAGAGAGCAAGGAGCATGCTCGGTAATTCCAAGTTGTGGCAAGAATTGTGAGAAGAAGCAATACTTACAACATGCTATCTGATAAATTGGTCACCATCAACTGTAATAAACTATAATATTCCAGAAGAGGTATGGACAGGTCATTCATGTGATTTTTCAAATATGAGAATATTTGGTTGTGATGCGCATGCTCTTATTTCTAAATATCAGTGTTCTAAGTTAGATCCTAGATCAAAGAAATATGTCTTTGTTGGTTATGGTGATGGATTTAAGGGGTACGGATTGTGGGATCCTATTGCCCACAAACTCATCATAAGAAGTGATGTAGTATTTGATGAATCATCACTCTTAGAATCAGAACTGGTAGATGTTGAAGTGAGACAAGAACAGGTACCGCAAGTTCAACAAATTCAGTTGGAAACTCAACCATCTTCAGAAAGGGAGGAACGTGAAGAATTTACAGAAGAAGAAGATAAAGATGCAAAAAATATCCACGAAACTGAGGATATGCCTCAACCATCCCTAAGGATCTCTTCATGGGTTAGGAATCCTCCTACAAAAATGATGATTACGTTTCATCTGTAGCTTTGGTTTCTATCGATGGAGAACCTAGTTGTTTTTAGGAAGCAATTAAGGTATCTGAAAGTGCTCAATGGAAGAAAGATATGAAAGAAGAAATGGATTCCTTAGAGAGGAATAAAACATGGGACCTGATAGAACTTCCAAAGGATAGGAAGGTTGTTGGCTGCAAGTGGGTCTACAAACCGAAAAAAGGGTGTTTATGATCAAGTCGAAAGGTATAAAACAAGACTGGTAGCAAAAGGGTATTCTCAAAAGGAAGGTATTGATTTTCATGAAATCTTTTCACCAGTTGTGAAGATTGTTTTAGTTAGTGTTGTGTTAACACTAGTTTTTTTACTTGATATTGAGTTAGAGCAACTAGATGTTAAAACAACATTTCTACATGGAGATTTAGATGAGGATATATATATGGAACAACCAGAAGGATTTGTTCATGATCACAATAAGAGGCTTGTTTGCAAACTCAAGAAGTCATTGTATGTCCTAAGATAGTCTCCCAAGTAATGGTACAAGAAGTTTGATTCCTTCATGGTGAGCCTAAATTTTACAAGAAGTGAATATGATCATTGTGTTTATTTAAAAAGTTGGAAAATGACATGTTCATTATTTTGGTGTTATATGTTGACAATATGTTTGTGGCAAGTAAAAACATTGTCGAAATCAATAGGTTAAAGGCTCAGTTGGCTAGGGTGTTTGATATGAAGGATCTAGGAGCAGCAAAACAAATCTTAGGCATGGAGATACAAAGGGACAGGAAAAATGGTAATTTGTGGTTATCACAACAGAAGTATGTGAAGAAAATGCTTATGAGATTTGGTATGAATAATGTGAAACCTATACAGATCCCTTTGGATTCCCATTTCAAGCTTTCTTTAGGTTTATGTCCTAGTAATGACGAAGAAAAATGATTATATGTCTCGTGTACCATATGCTAATGTAGTGGGAAGTTTGATGTATGCAATGGTGAGTACTAGACCATATATTTCACATGCAGTTGGTGTTGTCAGTTGATACATGGAAAATCCAGGAAAAGAGCATTGGGAAGCAGTGAAATGGGTGCTTCGATATCTTAGAGGCACAAGCAGTTATTCTATCACCTATGATGGTTCCATAGATTCAGTTTACGGTTATGTAGATTCATATTTTGCAGGTGACTTGGACAAAAGGAAATCCACTTCAAGATATGTCTTTACTCTTGCATGAGGACTTGTTAGTTGGATGTCAAAGCTTCAAAACATAGTCTCTTTATCCACTATTGAGGCAGAGTATATGGTTGCTTCACATGCATGCAAGGAGGCAATTTGGTTACAGGGTTTGTTGGGTGAGTTTGGAAGGATGCAAAACAAGGTGAAAGTATTTTGCGATAGTCAAAGTGCTATTCATTTGGCTAGAAATCCATCTTATCATAGTAAGACAAAGCATCTTTTTGTTAAGTACCATTTTGTAAGACAGGTTGTTGATGAAGGTGGAGTCTCTGGAAAAGGTCTATACAAAAGTGAATTTTACATACATGTTTATGAAACCAGTTTTGTTAGAGAAGCTACAATGGTGTTTGGCTTCTCTTGGATTGCAGAAAAGGTGATGAATAAATTAAGGGCATGATATATCAGGTAAATTGTTGTCAAGGTGGAGATTGCTGGAAACACACCAACAAATTTCCTCATGCACTCACATGCACATGCATTTCAACTAAATTAGGAATGTGCATGCTTTCACTCATTGTAAATAGATTGCGTAAACTGTATAATATATTTATGAAATATTCGTGTAACTATGTGATCTATTCATGATCATTTTGTGTAACTGAGTGACAGATGTTATATATACGAGCATACCCATAGAGGTGAGAGTGAAATGTGTGTAGAGAGCAGAGTGTGTGTGAGGAGAGGATGGTTGTATGCCTGCAATTGGCTATTGTAATTCTCCTTGAATGATAACAATATTCAATATCATTGCCCATGGTTTTTTCCCACATTGGGTTTCCACATAAATCATTATGTCAAGTGTGTGATTGTCATTCTCGGTTTTATGTGTGTTTAATCTTGCTTGCAGATGCTCTATTTTTTTATGCTTTATTTTTCTTCTATTGCCCAACACAGTTGGAAATGAAGGTTGGAGTCAAGGTTTCAAGCTCTGGTTTATGGTGAATTCAATATTTCCATCAAGAAAAACATTGAATTAAAAATATTAAGTAAAACATATTTTAATTGGTTAATTTTGTAAAGAAAAACATAAATAAAACCATTCTCTGTTAGCCCCTCCATTGGAATCCATTCCTTTTCCTGCAAGTCTAGCAAACTTGTAACCTACAAATCTATCAAAACTATGAGAAAATAAAGACAAAGAAACCACTCCAGCGATCACATAATGCAATGAGAGAAAGAACGACTACTTGTAAGGAGTTTAGTGTTCTATGAAAGGATGATAATGGCTTCCTACTACTGCACACAAGCTGAAGACGAAATGCAAAAGGTACCCATGCAGTGCGAGGCCATACACCCTCTATACTAATACCTATCTTAGTTTGTGGGGTCCAAATTCTTTTTTTTTAAATGGTTTTCAAAAACCATGGCAGCTAGACCAAAAATATAGTAAAAGAAAAAAGGAATCAGGGAGAGAAAGCATTGGTTTCTTCCTTTATCTTCAATAATTTTGCTTGGATGAAGAAACCAAGTGTTGAACAATGTCACAACCTTGAAGTTGTGAAGCTTCTATTTTGTATCATTGTCAAGCATCAATTTTAAGAGAGCATGTTTTTGAAATAGGATCGGAGGGAAACGAGAGGAAAATGTTTGACCCATTTTGAATTTGAATAATAAAAGAAAGCGACATTGGAAGTGGTGTATACAATGTTGTTCCCATGGCATTGAATGTTGCAATTTGCATTGCCGATTTAGAGATCTCTTGAAATCATGCACATGGATCTTTGCAAGTTAATGGAGAAAGGAAACCGTATGCGGCGTGAGTTAACGAAGATGCCCATGGATGGTAACATGGGATGCACCTCAACATTACATAATACGCACGCATAGATATTATCCATGGATTGTGACAATGGGATTAGGCCTAGAATTTGACGTCCCACAAGACGTTTTTTTCATTTTAAAAAGTATTTGACAGATAGATACCAAATCTACACATCAACATTTACTGCCATGTAAAATTTGAACTTGTCATAATTTTTAGCAGGTACAGAGGTTTGTAAACCAAATTTGATGTTGCCCTACTCCCACTATGTTTACACTACATTGATTTACTCAAAGGTTATATGCAAAATTTGGGTTGAGCCACTACAGATGGCTTGAAATTTGCAATGGATTTGGTGGAATTTTTTTATCTATCCTTCTATTTCCCCACCAAAAGGAATAATATTTCTTCTTTTGAAGTCACAAAAGCAAGGTCTATATAACAACGAAAAACATTGACACTCATGAGTCTCCCAAAAACATAAAATGATTGGCATAAAAGACAAATAACCCTCAACAAATTTTAACTTGACAGGTAAAGTAAATTTGAAATTTCAAACCTGAATGAGATGCATTTATTATACATGGATGGATGGTACTTATCAACTAATATTAACCAATAAATGTCAGTCTTCCAACATTGTATCACGTACCTTACAATGTTCTTAATTAGATTATTGCGAGGTGCATATTATTCACGTGCCAAAAACAAATACAACATAAATCAAATACATTGTTGAACACCCACTCAAAACACCTACTCACTTAAAGTTTGCAATTAATTGAAACTTCAAACTAAGTGAAGATTGAGTAATTTAATACTTTACAATTAATTTGAAATCTCAAATTAAGTAAAATGTGCAATAACACAAGAAACTTATTAACCAATTAAAAATTAGAAAAATACTATTTTTATTATATTAAAAAATAAAATTTCCAATTTACTATGTTAAACATTAAAATTTACACAAGGTTTTCATGTTAATACAAAAAATTTTCTTAAATTCAATAAAAACTCATCACTAGGAACACTAGGAAGCAATATAATAACTAAACCATCCAAAAATTCCATCAACGAAAATGAATAAAAATTTACAATGGACATAAACTAAAACAAGTCAACATGTATCTCATTGAGAATAGTAAAATGCGCACAATTAAGAGGAAGTCACATCAATAACACTTTATAAATTAGATAGAAATCATAAAAAAAAAAAAAAACACAATTTATGGCATAAAGCATAAGTTGTTGTGCATAAAGGAAACACATACTAAGACTTTCACGCGTGCATGCCTTTTATTGAGCTAAGTTGGTTGAAAAGGGCTGGCTGAAAAACACGAGGCACATGTCACTATAGTTTTTTTTTAATTCATCACTTAAAAAATACATTTCATTCCAAAATTCAAGAGTGTATGTTTTAAATGGTTGTTTATTTAAAATTGCTTAAATGAATATATTATCTTGGTCAAAAAGAAGAGTAGTGGTGTTACATATATAAAAGAATATATTATCTTGGTCAAAAAGAAGAGTAGTGGTGTTGGATATCTAAAAAAAAAATATATTATCTTGGTTAAAAAGAAGAGTAGTGGTGTTAGATATCTAAAAGAATATATTATCTTGGTCAAAAAGAAGAGTAGTGGTGTTACATATATAAAAGAATATATTATCTTGGTCAAAAAGAAGAGTAGTGGTGTTAGATATCTAAAAGAATATATTATCTTGGTCAAAAAGAAGAGTAGTGATGTTAGATATCTAAAAAAAAAATATTATCTTGGTAAAAAGAAGAGTAGTGGTGTTAGATATCTAAAAGAATATATTATCTTGGTCAAAAAGAAGAGTAGTGGTGTTAGATATCTAAAAAAATATATTATTTTGGTCAAAAAGAAGAGTAATGGTGTTAGATATCTAAAACTACACATCTTCATAACATTCAAAATATATGTATTCAGACTGCGAACCTCAGAGTTAGATATTAAAAATACACGTCTTCATAACATTCAAAAACATCTTTATTCATAGTGTGAAGCTCATACGAATTTGTGTTTGGGTTCGTTCAAGGAATTAGAAAAGGCATGATATAAATATTCGAATTATTGAACTTTTTTACTGGAATTCGATGAAATTAAATTACCATTTTTTGTTATTTAAATTGTATTTTTGAATGCATAAATCGATTGTGAAAAAATTATGAGACACTTAAGTTATATAGACTCAATCACTCAAATCTGAAGTTCCAACAATTTGTTGATCCGATTTCAGTGAAAATTGATTAAAAAATCTACCCATACAAACTCCAAAAAGTCAAACAATTAGACTACGTCCTCCTTCTTCCTTCCATTTCTAACTTGAGAGAAATGAAAACCCGCCACCATGTAACCTGATCAATGAGTCCTGGTCAATCTGTAGAGGGAGTGTAGGACCTTTCTCACTCATTTATTCAAGTGAAAGAAACACCCATCGTTCCCTATTAATAATGTTGTGTCCTCATGGGTGCAATATATGTGGCCCCTATGGATTGGAAGAAGAATAAAATATTGTAAATAGTTTATTTCGAGAAAGTTTAAACATTAATATTTTGCAACACTGGATTAAATGGTCTTTGGGTACAATTATATTTAATTAGTATACATTATAGGGAAACCTTTGCTTTCAAGTGGAGCAACCTTTACTTAGCAGTATTGAACATGTAAGATATTTGGCTTTGTGCGTTAGTGCCAATATAAACATGGACAAACAATAATCTATTAACTTGGAGGGATTATTCAAAGTGATTTTACAATGAATTTGAATATGGTGTAAAAAGATGAAATGTAGAAAATTAGATTAGCTTTCCAAATATATAATTTTTATTTATAGAAATTGTGAATAATTATGTGGAATTTGAGCTTTTCTAACAATGGCATGTCATTTTTCAAGAAAAATGTAATGTATATGCATTCGTTGGTGCAGTTAGTACAAGTGTTGAGTATCTTAATGATGAAATTTTCTTAAAAAAAATGTTCAATTGTAGAGAATCCATTGTTCTAGGATGGGGTATTTTTCCAATATTTATAATATTAATTTTAGATTTTTTTTACAATTATGAAAGTCAATATATTCTTGAAATTACAATGCCTTCTGTTAGTGCAAGCTATGAGGGTCTTAACATTATCAAACATTTTTTTTATATTGTAGATCTTTGTCTCTTCTAATGTGGTGTACAACTTATTTTTAAAATGGTTCAACTAATAAAAAGCTATAACATAAATGAAAGAGGTATTTATTTTAGGATTCTAATATATGTCAAGACAAAAATAGATTAAAAATAGTAAACTATATTATTTTTTTTAAAACATTATGTATTTGGAATATGCATATTTGACTCTATCTAGAGGTATCCATAAAAATGGAGGTTTTAATGTATTTACAGACCAAACCACTAGGCTTGTCATCCTGAACCTAAATTCTAGGCAACCAACTAAACAAATGCATACGCTAGAGTTTTCATTCCCACATGAAAAAAATTGAAATGGAAGGAATGTGCACACACGCTCTATAACAAACATGTTCTCATGAACGCGCATACATTCCTAAAGCACACACACGTTATTAGGAACACGTGTGCATTCTTACCAACACAAAATCCATATGAAGTTACCTCATGTGATCCCTTATTAACCCCCCCAAAATGCGAAAACCATGTGCTGAAAAACTACCAAAAACAGATGCAAAAAACCACCCAAATGTTTTTTTGGGGGGGATCCACCCTTGAACCCCCAACCCCCCCTTATGCCCATATTAGTGTACAATACATGGGACCAATCATGCAAAGAATATGACACGTACCCAACATTTCCCTTGAACCCTGCATAAAGGGGGCTTTCCTAGCGTGCCCAACACAACGAACAACATGTTGGTATCATTTTAAAGACCTAGGGACACATACCAATAGTTCAAAACCACATAGTGGCATTGAAATCCCCAACCATGGTCCATAGGCTAAGAAAATACACAACACCTTGAGCTCATGCATCTAGAGCCACAAACAAAACCTTGAACTCATACATCCAGGGCCAAAAACAACACCTTCACTACTGCATTTGGGTCAAATTCCGATGGCGTGTTCGACGTAATTGCCACTTTCTATTGTCGGAAAACCGACAAACCTCAGACCCCCTCAAACGTCGTTTCAGAGGACGTCGTTTTTTCGACGACCGAGTTTTCATCTATATTGCGACGTTATATGACACCACGTGTCATCATAAATTGGATTTTCCAGCCCCATATTGACGTCGTAAGACCGATGTTTCAAACGTGGCAAGACAGACGTTTCAAACGTGGCAAGTGAGACGTTGCAAACGTGGCAAGACCGACGTTTCAAACGTGGCAAGTGAGACGTTGCAAATATGGAAATACCGACGTTTCAAACGTGGCAAGTGAGACGTTGCAAACGTGGCAAGTGAGACGTTTCAGACGTGGCAAGAGAGACGTTTCAAAGGTGGCAAAAGAGACATTCTTAAGGTGGCAAGAGAGACGTTTCAGAGGTGGCAAGAGAGATGTTCTAAAGGTGGCAAGACCGATGGGACGAGGTATTAGCTCCGACGTGGTTGCTATGGGAGCGACACTCTTGGACGTGGCAAGAACGACGTCCGTCAAGTGGAAACAACAACGGCCAGGAGTTACTAGCTCCGACGTGGTTTCTATGGGAGCGACAATCTTGGAGGTGGAAAGAGAGACGCCTTGGACGTGGCAATAGCAACGGGAAGAGAGTGAAAGACGTCACAATTGCCACCTTTGTGTAGGTATTTAAAAAAAAAAATACAATATCAATATCAAGACCTAATAGTCATTCCAAGCCCAAAGGAGGAGTAAGTCATATAGGTGTCAGCTAGTGACAGCATACATGGAAATTTCTTCCTACTTCATTAACATTTTCTTCAAAATGAAATTTACGACAACGAAAAGACGGAACTTATTTGCAACCTTCAGTGCAAACTTTAGCTTCAGTCACTTCAACATCCATGCTATCTCGCCTTTCACTCTCAAGCCAAGTGGGAGATTGCATCTCCATTTCATTTAAGTTCAAAGCTTCATCATCATTTATGACAACA